>CALYLW010002846.1:0-26733 GCA_944989445.1 Ampullaceana balthica | reverse complement strand
CGAATGAGCCTAAGGGCCCCTTAATGTATTTTGTCCTTATATTAGCTATATAAAAATTAATTGAAGTGTTAGATAATGAGAAAATAATTAGATTTTGACCAAACTCGATAAATAAAAACTTAAGAGCCTATATTAAATAATTTATTTAGGGCACTGAACTCATAATGTCCATTTTCTCGGGGCTGGGACCAAAATAGTTTTTTTTAACAAACTTTTAATATTGTATTCCCCATTCAATTTTACACGATATTAAGAAATATAGATAAATATATTTATTATGAAATTTATTGAAATGAACAGATTTTTGAAATTCATATGTTAAACTGATTGGCCCGGTGACCCTTAATGTAATTTCTTTTTATCTGTACGTTTTTTTTTACTGAGATCGTTGTAACGCACGATTGGTCTGCTAGTATATATATATATATATACTAGTGAATTATCCGTCAATAATGACGGAAGTTTTCAATTGTTTGTAATTGTCCCTTTTGCCTGAAAGCTGCATAGTAAATAATCAGGAAATCGTAGAGACCAAGAGAGAAAAATTAAATCTCTTTTTGAGGCCCCTATCCTATTAACTCGTGAAGGATTCCGGATTCAACGCATCCGGTTCTGTCGTCAACTTTTTCAAAACGCTCGTAAACACGTTTTCTGACTTGCTAGCGAGCTGAAATTTTCACAGTAGGTTTGGCTTGTGAGAAGAATAAAGCTATTAAATTTTAAGATCGATCGAATGTACCGTAATTAAATTTATGCATTTTTCATTTTAGTTTATCTGTATATGTAGCGGCAAGCTTTTGTTGACATTTTACGCGTCACTTTCAGTTAAGTTCAACCATCCGTGACCAAAACCTTTTCCGTTTTACAAAAAAGGGTATTTAAGGCAATCTCAGTCTGTAAATGTTTGTCGCATTTAAGCATGATAAATACTTTTTAATGTTGTCTCATATATAAGGGATTTATAGTAAAAACTTTGTTTTTACGGGGTTGTTTAATTCAATCCCTTATATTAACTTCCCCGTCGTCTTTTGGGTTCGCAGGCGGAAAAACAAAAGTAAAAAATTACACACTTCCCGTGATGCATAGTCGTGTGTTGTATATGATATGTGTAGTGTGTATAGAAAATCATTCCAGATAGAACAAGCGAAATCATAGAATGTCTTATATAGACAATACACGTGTTGTTTAAAAAAAAATTCTGCTAAGCGGATCAGCGCACATATGGAAAGAAGTTAAGAATGTGTAAGTTTATATTTATAGAAAATGTCAAATTTTACGCACAAATTTCGTCTCTAGATGAACGTGGCTAACAGGACATTTAACAGGACTTCATGAATGAAATTAAGTTTTACAAATTGTTTGTTAATGCGTAAAAGTAGAAAATAAAATGAACAAAAGAACTTTTTTTAAAAGAATGAGGCCCAGCTGCAGTGAGGAATGTAGAATCTCGCATGAAAAAGCAGAAAATAATTTTTTAGTCACAAACTAAGTAGTCACACTGGGGGACTCAGAACTTTTGTGTTAGTTGATCAAATCTTATATCTCACATTAAATCCCACAATCGATCACAATAAATATCAATAACACTTAGAGTTCTGAGTCCCCCTGTGTGATTCCTATATTTACATTTGGTTTCACATCTTTTTGTGGTGTCACTCATTGGGGTCCGTACCCCCTAGTGACGCCTTTGGTCCGTACCCCCTAGTGACGCCTTTGGTCCTACCCCCTAGTGACGCCTTTGGTCCATACCTCCTAGTGACGCCTTTGGTCCGTACCCCCTAGTGACGCCTTTGGTCCGTACCCCTAGTGACGCCTTTGGTCCTACCCCCTAGTGACGCCTTTGGTCCGTACCTCCTAGTGACGCCTTTGGTCCGTACCTCCTAGTGACGCCTTTGGTCCGTACCCCATAGTGACGCCTTAGGTCCGTACCCCCTAGTGACGCCTTTGGTCCTACCCCCTAGTGACGCCTTTGGTCCATACCTCCTAGTGACGCCTTTGGTCCGTACCCCCTAGTGACGCCTTTGGTCCGTACCCCTAGTGACGCCTTTGGTCCTACCCCCTAGTGACGCCTTTGGTCCGTACCTCCTAGTGACGCCTTTAGTCGGTACCTCCTAGTGACGCCTTTGGTCCGTACCCCCTAGTGACGCCTTTGGTCCGCACCCCCTAGTGACGCATTTGTCAAAACATAAATTAGCTACCAACCAAATTGAAAGAGAGTTGCTTGTTCAGAGAATATTAATCAAAATCAGAACAATTAGGTCATCTTTGGTATACTGACTAGTCCAAATACAATGTTAGGTGTGTTTATTCATTAATGATAAATATTAGAATAGTTGAATCAGTTGAATTTTTGCATGGCGGGCCATATTCGTAGAAGTAAAGATATTCTGGGGCTGGATTAAAATAATAAACAAAAACGACATAGGTTGAGAAGTTCATATTACACAATTATAATGTGAAGGGTGAAACTGGGATCTTGAATGCAGTAAATAGGTGAGGTCAGAGGTCAGGCTTAATGCTACTGGTTTTGATATCTATGATATCATGCAGGGGAAAGTATTTTATTCTGGTCCTCACGCGGTTCTTGTTAAATTTAATAACTTAGAATGTCTGCTCACAAAAATATATCGAACCAAAAAAACTGAGCATTTATCTTAGCAAATGATGGAGGCCCTTGGATTTTCTCTTTATCCAGTTGACGGTAAAAGACAATGAGAGAAAGATGTTGTCTGCTGCGACATTTAGCATCAGTTTGTAACTCTATGAGTCCAGCTGACTGGAACATCATCAGGGTAACAGAGAAATGTATAGAGCACCAACACTAGCGACGCCTCTGCCTGGAACATCATCAGGGTAACAGAGAAATGTATAGAGCACCAACACTAGCGACGCCTCTGCTCTCTACCCAAATCAAGAATTTTAAAAAAAAGTACGATGTTATAGAAACACAAATACATTTTTGACTATAATGAACAATATCCTACCTTTTGTAACCAGTCTATTCTCTACAAAAGTCTGAAGTCACCAACAAAATGGCGATTACTGTATCAGTAACATATAATAACGGGATTTTATTTTTCTTTGACCCGTTAGGTAAAAATAACCCTACCAGCTCAGGGACATTTTAATTTAAAAATAAATACGAAAATACCCTGACGGAAGCCAAATTTCAATACATTTTCAATTTTACGCAAAATGTCAAGGTATTGAAAACAAGAACCAAGTGATCTTATGTCTAGCAATCAAGTATTTTAAATGTACACTAATGCGCATGCGTAATTCGTGAATAAAGCTAGACAATATTCCACAGCTGTGTGAATAATCACTCCGCTTTTTTTTCCACCATAGATGTCAGTGTCAGGTAATATTCATATGCCGAAAACATTATGCCTTCTACACCAGTGCTTCTCAAAGTGGTGGTCCGCGGACCGGTGCCGGTCCGTAGGTCATCCGCCGCTGGTCCGCAGAAATTATCAAGAAAGGTCAGAAAAATTTAACTACTACTACTGTTCTTCAGTTTTAACCATTAATCCTAACCCTAAAGAATGTGTCAATTTTTTTCGGAAATAGTATGCACGGACTGCACGGGGCCCCTGGCTGCAATTGAAACTGGGGCCCTATCCAGCCAGCGTCCCTTTAAATAAAATGATTGCTGACAGCTAATAATATAAGACTATAACTGTAACTTGTAACTAAATAGTCCATTGGTTCCTTTCTCATAATTTTTCTGTACTACGGGATCGGATTCATCAAAAAACCGAACACAAAGAAATAACAGTTCACCGACATCGTAAAATTGAGTGTAAAAAGATAGTTTAAAAAAAAATAAGACAAATAAAAAAATGTTAAAAAACCCCCACTGGGATTCGAACCCGACACCACTTGCACTACAAGCCTGTAGGCTGCCACAAGACCACCAGAACTTGATGCAAAAGACACATTTAAAAGATGTAAAAAGTATTTACTATCGGGTCCGAATAGCGATCAGATTAATACATAAGATTTTAATTAATTTATTTAATTTATCAAATTTTTAGGGATTCATGCACAACTTTTCCCACCTTTATTATAAAATATAC
This sequence comes from Ampullaceana balthica, assembly GCA_944989445.1. Lineage (NCBI taxonomy): Eukaryota > Metazoa > Mollusca > Gastropoda > Lymnaeidae > Ampullaceana > Ampullaceana balthica. Next base: position 22,654 of record CALYLW010002846.1, on the reverse strand, counting down.
TAAATTTGGGGTGCCCCAAAATCATCGGGGGCCCCTGGCTTTAGCCCTTTTAGCCCCCCTCTTAATCCGCCATAGCTTGAACTCACAGATTTTATGTTTAAAGTAGAATCACAGGTGACGCTAGGGGGTGCGGGTGGTTCGGACCTCACCTACAGTGGCGTAGCTAGAACTTTTGGCGCCCGGGGCGGTCTCCAATTTGCCGCCCTTTTTAGGGGCCGTCCATAAATGACGTCACGCACCTGGGGGGGGGGAGTCACACGTTTTTGACGAAGGGGGAGGTGTTTAAGAAATGTGACGTCACGTCAAAACGCGCAACTTTAAATAAATTTCCACTCAAATATTTGATTACTGACACTTTATTTAATGACGTTTATGTAAAACGCGTGTTACGATATTAGAATGCACCCTTACACTAAAAACATACTTAAATGGCAAAAATTTAATTTGAAACATGCTCATTTTCAAACAGAAAATACGGCTTTGTGACGTCTTATTGAAGAAAGAGTCTAAGTTTTTGTGACGAGGGGGAGCGGGAGTGTAAGATCAGCCAAAATAGCGTGCTTCATTTATGGACGGTCACTTAGTCGATTATATTATGTTTTTTTAAAATGAATGAACATGAATAAATAATTTTAATTGAAACGAAGTCAAAGTGGGGAAAAACGTTTACCATTGCATGCCATATTTATGTAAGCAGTAATAAAAGAGGCCCCATAAGATTATATACCTATAAATACACATTTATAAAAATACAAGATCATTTTTTTAAAGGCCACAAGAAATTTACTGAGGTCGCAGGCCCCCCCCCCATGAGACAAAACATATTCCAAATTTACACCCCAAAAAAACATTACAAATTACTGTTACTATTCTTTTATGTTGTATTTTTAAATGAATGATTTTTTTAAAAAACAAAGAAATTGTATACATTAGCAGTAGCGTAACAACGGCTTGACATTTGGGAAGTTGCAAAGGGCGCCGGCCTGCGCCAGTTCTAAAGGGCGTCGGAAATCTCTAATTTTTAAATTTTTATTTAAATAAAAGGCGCCAAAAATAAATTAGCCAAGGGCGTCAAAAACCCAGTTACGCCTCTGTACATTAGTATGTTAACATATTTATACATTTACTTTCTAACTTTCATAATAGAAAAATCGTGTATTACGCTATCAAAATTAAAATTATTTGTAATATCTTGTTCTATGGACAGTATTGCAAGATTTTGTTGTCTTTAATAGCTCATTGTGGAACGAAGATAATTTTTTATCAACTTCAGCTTGGAGAAGCTCCTTTCACAACTAGCGACACTGATAGCAGTAGTTGAAAAAATTCATAGAAAAATTACAATGTTGGGAACAGAATTTTCCAATCTATACAGTTGAATAAATTTTAATAGATCAAAGGTGCCTTTTCCCCTGTTTTTCTAACATAATGCCTCTTCTTGTAGTGTAGGTACAGCCATAAAAACCTGGATCCTTTTTCGTTCCATATTGAACTGTCAATGTCAATAAAGTAATTTATTTGATGTTCAAATGCTTCATTTAGTAGGTTTCATGGTATTATATAAGAATATTTCTTGCAAGGAAATGCAACTCTTCAAAGCGTTATTTTATTTTATTTTATAATTTCATCCATGGATAAAAACATTTCTCGTTGTACTTCTTGTTCTAAAGATAGGACCACGTCTTCTGAATTTTCTCTACTCATATTTTTCTCCTTCTAACTAGGCGTTCAGTTGATATCTCCATCTCTTCACAAATTATTTGGTTGATATAACAACATTTTGTAATAGCACATCTCTTTGTTCCATGCAATGGCTTTGCATTAATTTTAAAAAATGATGGGTTCCTATAAATTGAGATAACATAGAAGAGAAAAAGATTGCATAGAATTGAGTAAAATTCCAGCATCTGAACTCTGAAGCATACTGTCAAAACTTGACATGTTCCGATATACTGTCAAAATTTGACATGTTCCGATATACTGTCAAAACTTGACATGTTCCGGTATCCTGTCAAAACTTGACATGTTCCGATAGACTGTCAAAACTTGACATGTTCCGATATACTGTCAATATGTGTTTTGTTCCGTTATCGATTTAGGACAAATCAATTTTTTACTGAAGTTTTTTATTTTATTTTTTAATTTTTTATTTATAAACATGATGTTTGTAAAAGTTTTTAAAGACTTTTAATAATAAGAAAACGATAATTTATTTACGTTTTTTTTTAAATCAAACTAAATCATTAAAATATTTGTACTGAAATAGTTTTTCAAATTAGATTTTACTTCGAATAAAGCAAAGTCGAGATTTTACATTCTTTTCAATCTTCAGCTTGTTACGTGATTCAGTTTCAATGTGAAATTAGTCCCGGCATCTCTCTTGGAGCGTTTGATTTGATGCAGACTTGTCCCGGCATCTCTCTTGGAGCGTTTGATTTGATGCAGACTTGTCCCGGCATTTCTCTTGGAGAGTTTGATTTGATGCAGACTTGTCCCGGCATTTCTCTTGGAGAGTTTGATTTGATGCAGACTTGTCCCGGCATTTCTCTTGGAGAGTTTGATTTGATGCAGACTTGTCCCGGCATCTCTCTTGGAGAGTTTGATTTGATGCAGACTTGTCCCGGCATTTCTCTTGGAGAGTTTGATTTGATGCAGACTTGTCCCGGCATTTCTCTTGGAGAGTTTGATTTGATGCAGACTTGTCCCGGCATTTCTCTTGGAGAGTTTGATTTGATGCAGACTTGTCCCGGCATTTCTCTTGGAGAGTTTGATTTGATGCAGACTTGTCCCGGCATTTCTCTTGGAGAGTTTGATTTGATGCAGACTTGTCCCGGCATCTCTCTTGGAGAGTTTGATTTGATGCAGACTTGTCCCGGCATTTCTCTTGGAGAGTTTGATTTGATGCAGACTTGTCCCGGCATTTCTCTTGGATCGTTTGATTTGATGCAGACTTGTCCCGGCATTTCTCTTGGAGAGTTTGATTTGATGCAGACTTGTCCCGGCATCTCTCTTGGAGAGTTTGATTTGATGCAGACTTGTCCCGGCATTTCTCTTGGAGAGTTTGATTTGATGCAGACTTGTCCCGGCATTTCTCTTGGAGCGTTTGATTTGATGCAGACTTGTCCCGGCATTTCTCTTGGAGCGTTTGATTTGATGCAGACTTGTCCCGGCATTTCTCTTGGAGCGTTTGATTTGATGCAGACTTGTCCCGGCATCTCTCTTGGAGAGTTTGATTTGATGCAGACTTGTCCCGGCATGTCTCTTGGATCGTTTGATTTGATGCAGACTTGTCCCGGCATTTCTCTTGGAGAGTTTGATTTGATGCAGACTTGTCCCGGCATCTCTCTTGGAGAGTTTGATTTGATGCAGACTTGTCCCGGCATTTCTCTTGGAGAGTTTGATTTGATGCAGACTTGTCCCGGCATCTCTCTTGGAGAGTTTGATTTGATGCAGACTTGTCCCGGCATTTCTCTTGGAGAGTTTGATTTGATGCAGACTTGTCCCGGTGTTAAGTCTCTATGTTTAAGTGGATTGTACCTTGCTCTCCGCTACACACAACATACACAAGAGATGACACAAGTCTGTGTAACGATGCAATGTTTATTCTACTATAACAACTGTACAACTGGCTGTCTTGCCTTGACATAAAATACATCTATATATAACGGCTGTATGCTCAAGCATGCCCTCGGTCCGACCCGACCGCTTCTGGGCGACGTTAAACTCAACTCTCTGTGTTACTGCAACCCTGCAGCTCCCCGGTCTATCCTGACCGGTCTGACCGCACAACACTGTGCGAACTACACAGCTTTCTGCCACACCCCGCACTCGTCTCGACTACTCTCTTATATACCCCCCAACTGGTCTCAACTGACCCTGGCGTGTCCTCTGGTCATGTCCCTGACATATCCCGTGTGACCAGAAGTTCACTCAGACATCACTAGACATTATTCACGAGATAGGAGTTCATACCCGTCAACAACGCCTTGACCCGACTCCAACACTGGCTCACAACAATCTCACAACAATCTCACAACAATCATTCGCAGTGATTCTCATACCCTGACATATCCCCCCTCTTCCGTTAGATTCTACTTACGAGTAGAATCTCACAATACAACAAAGTCAGGGCATGGAATCACTGCACATTACAAATCCAATAATATAGTACATCATGAATTAATATCTTTAAAAATACTTTATACACAACAATGCATGAAGAAAAAAATTAATAGTATATACAACACAGAGCAAAAATCCACTTGGTCGTACCTTTATACGACTTCACTAACCCGCAAAGTCATTCGAGAGTGACAGCCGTCCTACTACCACACCTGGATTACATATGCTATATATACATCAATGCAATGAAAAATAATATAACATGTGAAGTCTTAATGCATCTCATTATCACTAATAATCAATCCATCTGACAATATGCAATTTACAAATCTTGGAAAGAATGACACAAGAAAATTTCAAACACTTAAGCACTTGTCCACATCATGTGGCATATTACGGAGCAATCACTGCTCAATTACTTTTCCCACCTGTGTTATTGAGCTCTCTTATCCCTCCATAGGCACAGTTCTAAATCTATGTATATAAATACAGCCCATCGCTCCTGCCACACAGGAACTTGGTTAATTGATTAACAAAAACTGCCCATCACTCCTGCCGTACAGGACGTAGTTAATTATATAACAAAGGGAGCCTATCTCCCATGCCTTACAGGTCTGACTTCCTACTTAGTGACTAATCGTACATTTTTATCTTAATTCTCAAAGAACCAACCTTCGACCTACTACTGGTCATAACACCTCACATAATTAGAATCAAACAAATGACCCTTTTTACGCTAGATTGTTTTCTATTTACAACTGACTCTACTGGTACCTCATATAAATTCCTTAAGATATTTATTCCAGGATTACCTCCAGCATGAGATAATGTTATAGGGATAACTACTTATCCAAACTATAAACATTTCAGCCTGATTGTATTTAACCCATTACAATCAATTATATAACAATCATCAATCATGTGCATATAGTAGTCGTAATTAACATAATTCATCATAATAATCATAATACCCCAGATTGCAATTAAATCTGTCATTAATTACAACTAGCTCTGTCCACATCATGGGACCTATAAGGAACAGTCACTGTTCTCCTATGTATATTTTAACGTCCCCATAGCGGGACCCTGTACGGACAGTCATTGTCCTCCTATGTATCTTTTAACGTCCCCACAGCGGGACCCCTTTTATCCGTATCATCATAAACATAATATGATACTTATCACAAAACCCAAAGTATATTCATAATTCATTAATACAATTCATTTCATCATCAAAATCACCAACATTATTTTCAGCAGAACCTATCAACAATACATATCCTTGTAATCAAGAATTTCCTGATACCTCCAGGGGCGAACATTTATTACATAATTTACCAAATGGCCATGAACCCCAAAACTCGTCTGAAAAAATTACCCAGTATACTACTGGTACCCAGGACACATCAATACATGTTATAAAAAAATGACACGAGGTCACCTGGACCCCGCAAGTTCTAACAAAACACCTTATTATCTCTTATCATCGTTATAAACAAAAAAAAACACATCATCTTGAAAAAGAAATCATAGTCATGTACACAAGCAAAAAAAAATCTCACATTAAGAAAAAAAAATCATAGCCATTGTCATTGTATTTGAGGGTGGGATATTCCGTTTGTCCCCAATCCTAAACAAAACACGACCCTGGTTTCCATTATACAGGCTTATGTGTACTAACTCAAGCCTAGTCGGTATTTCCCTCATGGCTATACCAGTCTCCCAACTCGTGTCAAAATAACTTTGGCCTCCTTTAACTTCTACTTGACCTATCGAGATCACGTTTGTGGTTTTTAACAGCTCAGCGAACCGGCAATTTCTCCCCACCAGACTTAATGTTTTCAGTATGACTATCCACAAAAACATCAGTCCGCAATGTAATGTACCCGAAAAGCCTTTTTCTGATTGTGGGTCACTGTAACGCGACTTGACCCTAAGCCGATTCTGACCCCTGTCCTGTGAGTATTTGTCGGTCATTGTCTTATTAATTCTGGTCGGTCTTGACCGCACTGTGTCTCTGTGTAGCTCCGTGTTTGCCCTGCTGTGTCTTTGGAGGTCATACGGGCCACCTTTGTTTATCAACTCACAACAGTGTTTAGCTGAGCCCACGTCATATTGTTGTGTGGCTCCACTGTAGGGTTTTTTCTTAAGTTGCTTTTTTTCATCCTTAGATGTGCTATCTGCTATTAACTCAGTAGTACACCCCCATTTTCCTATCCTTGTTTTCACTATTTTCCTTATCTCCCTCAATAGGTTTGCTATCTTCTAGGAATTCAGTAGTACAATCAATTTTTCCATCATTATCTTCCTTATTTCACTTACATTCAACACATTTTGCCTCCGAGGTTAATGTTACTACTGTGACCACGGTGTGTTCAGTGACCTTCACCCCCTCTTGCATATCTGGGTCACTACTTTTTTTCTTGTTCATATTTTCAACTAGATTTTCCCTCTTTCGAAATTGTACTTCTTTGATCCCCTTTTCGTGAGGTTTTTCAACAATTTTCCCAAGTCTCTTGGACGTTCTCTGTACATTCACTGTCATGTCCGTATCATTACCAGTTAATCTTTGAGTTAATTCAGTCCTTTTCTCTTCCTTTTCAACAATGATTCGCCATAAGTCATTTATGTCTTCTTTGTTATGTGCTATAGTCAGTGTTAACTCATTATTCTCCTCTACTTTTTGAGTTAGTGTGTCTTTAATTTCTTTTAGCTTCCACTGTAATTTCTGCAAACATTCATCTTTATCAGCCACCGTCTTATTCAGTCCTGTTACATTTTGGTTTGCAATGATTAAGTTTAATTTCATCTCTGCTAGTTTTTCATCTTTACCCCTGACTATTTTTATTAGGCTAGCATATAAGTTGTCCATCTCGATACTTTTCATTTTCCAGGTCATGGACTCAACTTCAACTTCATTCAGTTTTATTTTGTTCTCTCTCTTCCATTCTTCTAATGATTCTCCCATTTCGGTTAAGGCCTTACTCAGATCTGCTATGTTGTTTTGTGTACTGCTTAGGTTTCTATTCATTTCTATCTCTTTTCCTTTTATTTCCCTCTGTAATTTTTCCAATAATTCACCTTTTTCACCTAGTTTCCTCTGTAATTTTTCCAATAATTCACCTTTTTCAGATTCAGACTTCGTCAGCTCTGTTACCTTTCTATCTTTGTCCTTAGTTATTTTAAGCCAGCTGGATTTTTCTTCATCCTTTTGAGCCAGTACTTTGTCCATTTCGGCAATTCTCATTCTTAAGTTCATTGATTCCACTTCAGTTTCCTCTATTTTTAATCTGTGTTTGATGTCAAATTTTTCGAGATCCGTTAGTCTAGTTTCAACATTGCTCAATTTTGACTCAAGTTTACCTGCTGTCTCTCTGTGTTCCTTTAATTCGTTCTCTTCCTGTCTTCTCTTATTTTCTCGTTCCTCTAGTTTCCGTCTCCTTTCTTCCACTTCCCATAGGCTAAACTGCTCTAATACAAATTTCTTTAGCTCCTGCCCCTTCAATCCTAGTTTTTTTCCCCAGCTTCTTAGGGTATCTATAATCTTAAACCTAAATTCTTGTGTATCTTTAAATTCCATTTTACCTTACAATTACAATGTACATGGAAGGAAAAAAATAGTTAAGTAATTGTAAATGATTACTTGCCTGTATTTTTAGAAATACACACACATCCTAACCATATATAACGAAAATCACATAACACTATCACTGTCACATATACTGTTCATTTCCTCGAGGTATGTCCTGGCTTGAACTGTAGGGTCCTTCTGCAACGTGACCTCCCGGTACAGTTTGTAATGTTAAAGTCCCGTCGTAGGTGTATTGGACTCTGCTCCCCCTGCTACGTCTGTCTGCAGTGTTGGTATCTCGTTTCGTCGATCTTGTAGTTGTCCCTCTGGCCACTAATGTTCAGTATTCAGCTGATGTGGTTATGTTCAGTCTCTCGTAGTGTTTCTTGTAGTGCTTGGCGGTGCTAGGCAATCCAGAGACAATTCGGGCCCCCATGTTAAGTCTCTATGTTTAGGTGGATTGTACCTTGCTCTCCGCTACACACAACATACACAAGAGATGACACAAGTCTATGTAACGATGCAATGTTTATTCTACTATCAACGACTGTACAACTGGCTGTCTTGCCTTGACATAAAATACATCTACATATAACGGCTGTATGCTCAAGCATGCCCTCGGTCCGACCCGACCGCTTCTGGGCGACGTTAAACTCAACTCTCTGTGTTACTGCAACCCTGCAGCTCCCCGGTCTATCCTGACCGGTCTGACCGCACAACACTGTGCGAACTACACAGCTTTCTGCCACACACCCCGCACTCGTCTCGACTACTCTCTTATATACCCCCCAACTGGTCTCAACTGACCCTGGCGTGTCCTCTGGTCATGTCCCTGACATATCCCGTGTGACCAGCAGTTCGCTCAGACATCACTAAGACATATTCTCGTGAAAGAGTTCACTCTAGTCAACAACGCCTTGACCCGACTCCAACACTGGCTCACAACAATCTCACAACAATCTCACAACAATCATTCGCAGTGATTCTCATACCCTGACACCCGGCATTTCTCTTGGAGAGTTTGATTTGATGCAGACTTGTCCCGGCATTTCTCTTGGAGAGTTTGATTTGATGCAGACTTGTCCCGGCATCTCTCTTGGAGAGTTTGATTTGATGCAGACTTGTCCCGGCATTTCTCTTGGAGAGTTTGATTTGATGCAGACTTGTCCCGGCATTTCTCTTGGAGAGTTTGATTTGATGCAGACTTGTCCCGGCATCTCTCTTGGAGAGTTTGATTTGATGCAGACTTGTCCCGGCATTTCTCTTGGAGAGTTTGATTTGATGCAGACTTGTCCCGGCATTTCTCTTGGAGAGTTTGATTTGATGCAGACTTGTCCCGGCATTTCTCTTGGAGAGTTTGATTTGATGCAGACTTGTCCCGGCATCTCTCTTGGAGAGTTTGATTTGATGCAGACTTGTCCCGGCATTTCTCTTGGAGAGTTTGATTTGATGCAGACTTGTCCCGGCATTTCTCTTGGAGAGTTTGATTTGATGCAGACTTGTCCCGGCATTTCTCTTGGAGAGTTTGATTTGATGCAGACTTGTCCCGGCATTTCTCTTGGAGAGTTTGATTTGATGCAGACTTGTCCCGGCATTTCTCTTGGAGCGTTTGATTTGATGCAGACTTGTCCCGGCATTTCTCTTGGAGCGTTTGATTTGATGCAGACTTGTCCCGGCATTTCTCTTGGAGCGTTTGATTTGATGCAGACTTGTCCCGGCATTTCTCTTGGAGAGTTTGATTTGATGCAGACTTGTCCCGGCATTTCTCTTGGAGAGTTTGATTTGATGCAGACTTGTCCCGGCATTTCTCTTGGAGAGTTTGATTTGATGCAGACTTGTCCCGGCATTTCTCTTGGAGAGTTTGATTTGATGCAGACTTGTCCCGGCATTTCTCTTGGAGAGTTTGATTTGATGCAGACTTGTCCCGGCATTTCTCTTGGAGAGTTTGATTTGATGCAGACTTGTCCCGGCATTTCTCTTGGAGAGTTTGATTTGATGCAGACTTGTCCCGGCATTTCTCTTGGAGAGTTTGATTTGATGCAGACTTGTCCCGGCATTTCTCTTGGAGAGTTTGATTTGATGCAGACTTGTCCCGGCATTTCTCTTGGAGAGTTTGATTTGATGCAGACTTGTCCCGGCATTTCTCTTGGAGAGTTTGATTTGATGCAGACTTGTCCCGGCATTTCTCTTGGAGAGTTTGATTTGATGCAGACTTGTCCCGGCATTTCTCTTGGAGAGTTTGATTTGATGCAGACTTGTCCCGGCATTTCTCTTGGAGAGTTTGATTTGATGCAGACTTGACCCGGCATTTCTCTTGGAGAGTTTGATTTGGTGCAGACTTGTCCCGGCATTTCTCTTGGAGCGTTTGATTTGATGCAGACTTGTCCCGGCATTTCTCTTGGAGAGTTTGATTTGATGCAGACTTGTCGAAACACTAATAACCAAAAATATGTTTATTACTGGGAAATCATTGATATCATGGCCATGAGAAAGGAGAATTGCAAGTAAGAAGAATTCATGTTTACCTTTATCTGATTAATTTTATGTATTTAATGATAAAATTATTTCCAGATGATTACCTGTCCCAAAGAACTGTTATGTGAGAACAATTTTAAGGATGCATATACTTTCGATTATTATTAAAGCGTTCCATTCAACATGAAGTAAAACGGTTAATAATTTTTAAACAGATTTTTTTTCCAAAATGATGAAATTGGAGATACTAAATAGTGTATACATCACCACAGATTTTCTAACTTTTTCCGCAAGACATTGCTTCAAGGCGTTTGCAATGAAGGTCCAATTTTATTACATCCCTTTATCTAACTTGTTCTGTTTGTCCATCAGGGTTTTTAATCTTATGATTTATATTTCTCCAACTTCACAAACTTCGAATTTTAATTCGAAACAATTAATTAATTTTTAAAATATTCTGTTTTTAACTAGCTGTTTAATTCTTTGCATTGTCTTTATATTGGTATATTGCCACCTGTTTTTAACTAGTTGTTTAATTCTTTGTATTGTGTTTATATTGGTATATTGATACCTGTTTTTAACTAGTTGTTTAATTCTTTGCATTGTCTTTATATTGGTATATTGACACCTGTTTTTAACTAGTTGTTTAATTCTTTGTATTGTGTTTATATTGGTATATTGATACCTGTTTTTAACTAGTTGTTTAATTCTTTGCATTGTCTTTATATTGGTATATTGACACCTGTTTTTAACTAGTTGTTTAATTCTTTGCATTGTGTTTATATTGGTATATTAACACCTGTTTTTAACTAGTTGTTTAATTCTTTGCATTGTCTTTATATTGGTATATTGACACCTGTTTTTAACTAGTTGTTTAATTCTTTGCATTGTGTTTATATTGGTATATTGACACCTGTTTTTAACTAGTTGTTTAATTCTTTGCATTGTGTTTATATTGGTATATTGACACCTGTTTTTAACTAGTTGTTTAATTCTTTGCATTGTCTTTATATTGGTATATTGCCACCTGTTTTTAATTGAGCGCTATAGTCAGACAGGTATAAAAATCATCGGTGAATGCTAGAATACTGACATAGAACCCATGCTTGATCCCAAGAGGTGCTCTCTTGTACAATTGAATGTTTACTCTTTTTACTTAAAATATTATTTTTAAAAAAAAACTTAATTAGAAAAAGAAAATAAATTTTTTAAAGAAATATGAAATTTTAAACTTTTATTTAAAGATCATGTCATACAATTGAGTAAAGTAGAGACCGCCCCCTTTGCAAAGGCCTTGAACACAGACCCAAAAAGAATAGAGGGTGAAAAGTGACTATAAGATTTTCCAGGGACCAAAGAGATGGGGAAAAATTATCTCGCAAAAGCGTGTTGAAGCACATGCTCCTGTTCGAATGAGAACAAATTGTCCACATAAAAAAAGAATATCTACTCGGAATAATCGAAATGGTTAAGAATTAATATGAAAGCTGTGGCATACATAGAAAATAAAAACTCCTTCAAGATAGTCTATTCTATAACTCCTTCAAGATAGTCTATTCTATAACTCCTTCAAGATAGTCTATTCTATAACTCCTTCAAGATAGTCTATTCTATAACTCCTTCAAGATAGTCTATTCTATAACTCCTTCAAGATAGTCTATTCTATAACTCCTTCAAGATAGTCTATTCTATAACTCCTACAAGATAGTCTATTCTATAACTCCTTCAAGATAGTCTATTCTATAACTACTTCAAGATAGTCTATTCTATAACTCCTTCAAGATAGTCTATTCTATAACTCCTTCAAGATAGTCTATTCTATAACTCCTACAAGATAGTATATTCTATAACTCCTTCAAGATAGCCTATTCTATAACTCCTTCAAGATAGTCTATTCTATAACTCCTTCAAGATAGTCTATTCTATAACTCATACAAGATAGTCTATTCTATAACTCCTTCAAGATAGTCTATTCTATAACTCCTTCAAGATAGTCTATTCTATAACTCCTTCAAGATAGTCTATTCTATAACTCCTTCAAGATAGTCTATTTTATAACTCCTTCAAAAGAGTCTATTCTATAACTCCTTCAAGATAGTCTATTCTATAACTCCTTCAAGATAATCTATTCTATAACTCCTTCAAGATAGTCTATTCTATAACTCCTTCAAGATAGTCTATTCTATAACTCCTACAAGATAGTCTATTCTATATACTTTATTATATTTTCCACTAATACAATATTCGCTCTGTGCTGCGGTGAGGTAGGATTCAGGAAGCATTCGAAAACTCAGGTAATACATCTCATAAAGATGGGCCCATCAATAACAAAGACTAACATTTTGACATCAGGGTTTCAATGCCCTATAGTTTTTAAATATCAGCCATCCATTTTTTGTATACCAAAGTTCGATCAAGTCCATCTAGTGTAGCCTGGGCCATTGGCTGGGAGTGTATCAAGTCCATCTAGTGTAGCCTGGGCCATTGGCGGGGAGTGTATCAAGTCCATCTAGTGTAGTCTGGGCCATTGGTGGGGAGTGTATCAAGTCCATCTAGTGTAGTCTGGGCCATTGGCTGGGAGTGTTCCAAGTCCATCTAGTGTAGTCTGGGCCATTGGCTGGCAGTGTATCAAGTCCATCTAGTGTAGCCTGGGCCATTGGTGGGGAGTGTATCAAGTCGATCTAGTGTAGCCTGGGCCATTGGCGGGGAGTGTATCAAGTACATCTAGTGTAGCCTGGGCCATTGGTGGGGAGTGTATCAAGTCCATCTAGTGTAGCCTGGGCCATTGGCGGGGAGTGTATCAAGTCCATCTAGTGTAGCCTGGGCCATTGGTGGGAGTGTATCAAGTCCATCTAGTGTAGCCTGGGCCATTGGTGGGGAGTGTATCAAGTCCATCTAGTGTAGCCTGGGCCATTGGCTGGGAGTGTATCAAGTCCATCTAGTGTAGTCTGGGCCATTGGTGGGGATTGTAGCAAGTCCATCTAGTGTAGCCTGGGCCATTGGCTGGGAGTGTATCAAGTCCATCTAGTGTAGCCTGGGCCATTGGCTGGGAGTGTATCAAGTCCATCTAGTGTAGCCTGGGCCATTGGTGGGGAGTGTATCAAGTCCATCTAGTGTAGCCTGGGCCATTGGCTGGGAGTGTATCAAGTCCATCTAGTGTAGCCTGGGCCATTGGCTGGGAGTGTATCAAGTCCATCTAGTGTAGCCTGGGCCATTGGCTGGGAGTGTATCAAGTCCATCTAGTGTAGCCTGGGCCATTGGCTGGGAGTGTATCAAGTCCATCTAGTGTAGCCTGGGCCATTGGCTGGGAGTGTATCAAGTCCATCTAGTGTAGCTGGGCCATTGGCTGGGGAGTGTATCAAGTCCATCTAGTGTAGCCTGGGCCATTGGCTGGGAGTGTATCAAGTCCATCTAGTGTAGCCTGGGCCATTGGTGGGGAGTGTATCAAGTCCATCTAGTGTAGTCTGGGCCATTGGCTGGGGAGTGTATCAAGTCCATCTAGTGTAGTCTGGGCCATTGGCTGGGAGTGTATCAAGTCCATCTAGTGTAGCCTGGGCCATTGGCTGGGGAGTGTATCAAGTCCATCTAGTGTAGCCTGGGCCATTGGCTGGGAGTGTATCAAGTCCATCTAGTGTAGTCTGGGCCATTGGCTGGGGAGTGTATCAAGTCCATCTAGTGTAGTCTGGGCCATTGGCGGGGAGTGTATCAAGTCCATCTAGTGTAGCTGGGCCATTGGCTGGGAGTGTATCAAGTCCATCTAGTGTAGTCTGGGCCATTGGCTGGGAGTGTATCAAGTCCATCTAGTGTAGTCTGGGCCATTGGCTGGGGAGTGTATCAAGTCCATCTAGTGTAGTCTGGGCCATTGGCTGGGAGTGTATCAAGTCCATCTAGTGTAGCCTGGGCCATTGGCTGGGAGTGTATCAAGTCCATCTAGTGTAGTCTGGGCCATTGGCTGGGAGTGTATCAAGTCCATCTAGTGTAGTCTGGGCCATTGGCTGGGAGTGTATCAAGTCCATCTAGTGTAGTCTGGGCCATTGGCTGGGAGTGTATCAAGTCCATCTAGTGTAGCCTGGGCCATTGGCTGGGAGTGTATCAAGTCCATCTAGTGTAGCCTGGGCCATTGGCTGGGAGTGTATCAAGTCCATCTAGTGTAGTCTGGGCCATTGGTGGGAGTGTATCAAGTCCATCTAGTGTAGCCTGGGCCATTGGCTGGGAGTGTATCAAGTCCATCTAGTGTAGCCTGGGCCATTGGCTGGGAGTGTATCAAGTCCATCTAGTGTAGCCTGGGCCATTGGCTGGGAGTGTATCAAGTCCATCTAGTGTAGCTGGGCCATTGGCTGGGAGTGTATCAAGTCCATCTAGTGTAGCCTGGGCCATTGGCTGGGAGTGTATCAAGTCCATCTAGTGTAGCCTGGGCCATTGGCTGGGAGTGTATCAAGTCCATCTAGTGTAGCCTGGGCCATTGGCTGGGAGTGTATCAAGTCCATCTAGTGTAGCCTGGGCCATTGGCTGGGAGTGTATCAAGTCCATCTAGTGTAGCCTGGGCCATTGGCTGGGAGTGTATCAAGTCCATCTAGTGTAGCCTGGGCCATTGGCTGGGAGTGTATCAAGTCCATCTAGTGTAGCCTGGGCCATTGGCTGGGAGTGTATCAAGTCCATCTAGTGTAGCCTGGGCCATTGGCTGGGAGTGTATCAAGTCCATCTAGTGTAGTCTGGGCCATTGGCTGGGAGTGTATCAAGTCCATCTAGTGTAGCCTGGGCCATTGGCTGGGAGTGTATCAAGTCCATCTAGTGTAGCCTGGGCCATTGGCTGGGAGTGTATCAAGTCCATCTAGTGTAGCCTGGGCCATTGGCTGGGAGTGTATCAAGTCCATCTAGTGTAGCCTGGGCCATTGGCTGGGAGTGTATCAAGTCCATCTAGTGTAGTCTGGGCCATTGGCTGGGAGTGTATCAAGTCCATCTAGTGTAGTCTGGGCCATTGGCTGGGAGTGTATCAAGTCCATCTAGTGTAGTCTGGGCCATTGGCTGGGAGTGTATCAAGTCCATCTAGTGTAGTCTGGGCCATTGGCTGGGAGTGTATCAAGTCCATCTAGTGTAGTCTGGGCCATTGGCTGGGAGTGTATCAAGTCCATCTAGTGTAGTCTGGGCCATTGGCTGGGAGTGTATCAAGTCCATCTAGTGTAGTCTGGGCCATTGGCTGGGAGTGTATCAAGTCCATCTAGTGTAGCCTGGGCCATTGGCTGGGAGTGTATCAAGTCCATCTAGTGTAGTCTGGGCCATTGGCTGGGAGTGTATCAAGTCCATCTAGTGTAGTCTGGGCCATTGGCTGGGAGTGTATCAAGTCCATCTAGTGTAGCCTGGGCCATTGGCTGGGAGTGTATCAAGTCCATCTAGTGTAGTCTGGGCCATTGGCTGGGAGTGTATCAAGTCCATCTAGTGTAGCCTGGGCCATTGGCTGGGAGTGTATCAAGTCCATCTAGTGTAGTCTGGGCCATTGGCTGGGAGTGTATCAAGTCCATCTAGTGTAGCTGGGCCATTGGCTGGGAGTGTATCAAGTCCATCTAGTGTAGTCTGGGCCATTGGCTGGGAGTGTATCAAGTCCATCTAGTGTAGTCTGGGCCATTGGCTGGGGAGTGTATCAAGTCCATCTAGTGTAGTCTGGGCCATTGGCTGGGAGTGTATCAAGTCCATCTAGTGTAGTCTGGGCCATTGGCTGGGAGTGTATCAAGTCCATCTAGTGTAGTCTGGGCCATTGGCTGGGAGTGTATCAAGTCCATCTAGTGTAGTCTGGGCCATTGGCTGGGAGTGTATCAAGTCCATCTAGTGTAGCCTGGGCCATTGGCTGGGAGTGTATCAAGTCCATCTAGTGTAGCCTGGGCCATTGGCTGGGGAGTGTATCAAGTCCATCTAGTGTAGCCTGGGCCATTGGCTGGGAGTGTATCAAGTCCATCTAGTGTAGCCTGGGCCATTGGCGGGAGTGTATCAAGTCCATCTAGTGTAGCTGGGCCATTGGCGGGAGTGTACTCAACAACTTCTCAAAGTATGCCATTTGGGGGGCAGTCAGCCTGGAGAATAGACTTATTCAAGAATATGGGACTCTTGGCACCACATGGGATGAATGTTTTGTTCTCACTGACATGTTAAGGATTCGTCACGCCTACTCTCCCCTATTAGCCATTTATCATCTATTCCACTCTCTTCACTTACTGCTCTTTGCGGCATAGGATAACACCACATGGGATGAATGTTTTATTCTCACTGACATGTTAAAGCTCCGTCACGCCTACTCTCCCCTATTAGCCATTTAACATCTATTCCACTCTCTTCACTTACTGCTCTTTGAGGCATTGGATAACACCGCAGCTAGGTTTTAATTTCATGTTATTAGACTTATTTGTTTTGGTCAATTTGTTTGTTTTAGCAAGTCTTTCTGATTAGATTTATTTGTTTTGGTCAATTTGTTTGTTTAGCAAGTCTTTCTGATTAGATTTATTTGTTTTGGTCAATTTGTTTGTTTAGCAAGTCTTTCTGATTAGATTTATTTGTTTTGGTCAATTTTTTTGTTTAGAAAGTCTTTCTGACGACACGTTCGTTGTTCTATGACATCTTGTCAATACTATACGCACCCCGGTATAATAACATACTCGTTTATATACATATATATATATATATATATATATATATATATATATATATATATATATATTACCAAGATTGATGGAGAGTGTTTAAAGCATTTATTGAGGCCGATATTAAGATTTTAGTTTTTCTTAAGGTTGATTTTAATGGATGACCATCTGGTAATAAACACAATCTGAGACTCGTGATGGTGACAAAGTAAAGAGGCGATTGGAAGAAAGAATGACATTCCTGAATTGTGTGGTCAAGATCCCATCTTTCGGAGAGGACAAGTTTTTGTCGGCTATTTCTTTGCTCCGTGTCGTTTCTTTCTATCTTTCTAATCACCGACTGAGACTGTAAACATATTTTTTGACGCCCAGTCCCAGTTGACAGGACGATCTCAGTTGTAAACCATCGGTGAACTTAAGACATACACGTCGAATGAGAAGCCTCGATATGGGTCACACAATACATGGACATTGATGTTATGATAAATAAATTATACACAATGTTTGGAAATCAATTAAAAAAAATTCCTACACCATGAAATTTTTTATGTTTTTATTTTCTTTCTTAAATCGTAGGACGCAATAATCTTCTGTATAGAAGGAGCGTCTGTAAGCAGATAAGATCACTGAAGTCTTCAAACCTTTCATCCTCTAGCAATATTACAACCTAAAATATCAGTTTGCCTAAGACTCAAATAGTCGAATAAATACAAAATAGCCATTTAAGTTCTTAATCTCTTGTGTGTCGCCGTTGTAAAAACACAATTGTGAATTGTTTTTGTATAATCATCTTGGTTTCTATTGAGAAATTAAATGCATTTTCTCAAATATTAACACACAAAAACCTCGAAACAATGACGTCATCTCCGTTTGTGTCAGTTATTATTACAATTGAATTATTAGAAACTCTCGACTCCATCGTTTATTTTACAGTTACTTGGAACAACTGCTGCTTTGTATGAACACTAGGTCTATTGCTGTAAGAGATGAGGACTTCTGTGATATGTTGGGCCAAATGTTTGAAGAAGCAATAAGACCAAACTTTACCTCCTTTGATTGATCTGTCGATTACTGGTAAGTCTGTTGCTCTAATTCCCTAACATTGTTACACGGTTTTATCTATTTAAACAGTAGTCCCAATAATCTATTTAAACAGTAGTCCCAATAATCTATTTAAACAGTGGTCCCAATAATCTATTTAAACAGTATTCCCAATAATCTATTTAAACAGTAGTACAATAATCTATTTAAACAGTAGTCCCAATAATCTATTTAAACAGTAGTCCCAATAATCTATTTAAACAGTGGTCCCAATAAACTATTGAAACAGTAGTCCAATAATCTATTTAAACAGTAGTCCCAAAAATCTATTTAAACAGTAGTCCCAATAATCTATTGAAACAGTAGTCCCAAATAATCTATTTAAACAGTAGTCCCAATAATCTATTGAAACAGTAGTCCCAAAAATCTATTTAAACAGTGGTCCCAAAAATCTATTTAAACAGTAGTCCAATAATCTATTTAAACACACCACAATAATGTACACCCCATATCAACATATGAGTAGACTACCCACATGTTCCCACACACCACAATAATGTACACCCCATATCCACATATGACCACACTACCCACATGTTCCCACACACCACAATAATGTACACCCCATATCAACATATAAACACACTACCCACATGTTCCCACACACCACAATAATGTACACCCCATATCAATATATGACGAGACTACCCACATGTTCCCACACACCACAATAATGTACACCCCATATCAACATATGACAAGACTACCCACAATTTCCCACACACCACAATAATGGACACCCCATATCAACATATGTCCACACTACCCACATGTTCCCACACACCACAATAATGTACACCCCATATCAACATATGACCACACTACCCACATGTTCCCACACACCACAATAATGTACACCCCATATAAACATATGTCCACACTACCCACATGTTCCCACACACCACAATAATGTACACCCCATATCAACATATGACCACACTACCCACATGTTCCCACACACCACACTAATGTACACCCCATATCCACATATGACCACACTACCCACATGTTCCCACACACCACAATAATGTACACCCCATATCCACATATGACCACACTACCCACATGTTCCCACACACCACAATAATGTACACCCCATATCCACATATGACCACACTACCCACATGTTCCCACATACCACAATAATTTACACCCCATATCAACATATAAACACACTACCCACATGTTCCCACACACCACAATAATGTACACCCCATATCAATATATGACAAGACTACCCACATGTTCCCACACACCACAATAATGTACACCCCATATCAACATATGTCCACACTACCCACATGTTCCCACACACCACAATAATGTACACCCCTATCAACATATGAGTAGACTACCCACATGTTCCCCCACACCACAATAATGTACACCCCATATCCACATATGACCACACTACCAACATGTTACCACACACCACAATAATGTACACCCCATATCCACATATGACCACACTACCCACATGTTCCCACACACCACAATAATGTACACCCCATATCAACATATGTCCACACTACCCACATGTTCCCACACACCACAATAATTAACACCCCTATCAACATATGAGTAGACTACCACCATGTTCCCACACACCACAATAATGTACACCCCTATCAACATATGAGTAGACTACCCACATGTTCCCCCACACCACAATAATGTACACCCCATATCCACATATGACCACACTAACCACATGTTCCCACACACCACAATAATGTACACCCCATATCCACATATGACCACATTACCCACATGTTCCCACACACCACAATAATGTACACCTAAATATCCACATATGACACGCCACCAACATATTGCCATATCAACAAACATGTCCGTTTATGTAAATACATTTATAAATAAACATAAACACACAAACAATAATAATATAAAACAGTTAAACAATTCATTTTTACATGTTTATTTTGTCTTATAAAAAATTTGACACACTAAAATGGTAATCAATAAAATAAACTGTTTAAAATACTAACGTATTTGATACTTTTATAGAATTAAATATTAAATTTAACTTACTATACAACAATGTCCAAATGTAAAAGAAAGGAAAGTATTAAAATATAACAAGAAATTCTAATACTATTACAAGATGTTACATGTTTGTTGGTGGTGTGGGTGCCGATATGGAAGGTGAGAGTGTACATGAGGCGTGTTGTTGGTGGTGTGGGTGCCGATATGGAAGGTGAGAGTGTACATGAGGCGTGTTGTTGGTGGTGTGGGTGCCGATATGGAAGGTGAGAGTGTACATGAGGCGTGTTGTTGGTGGTGTGGGTGCCGATATGGAAGGTGAGAGTGTACATGAGGCGTGTTGTTGGTGGTGTGGGTGCCGATATGGAAGGTGAGAGTGTACATGAGGCGTGTTGTTGGTGGTGTGGGTGCCGATATGGAAGGTGAGAGTGTACATGAGGTGTGTTGTTGGTGGTGTGGGTGCCGATATGGAAGGTGAGAGTGTACATGAGGCGTGTTGTTGGTGGTGTGGGTGCCGATATGGAAGGTGAGAGTGTACATGAGGCGTGTTGTTGGTGGTGTGGGTGCCGATATGGAAGGTGAGAGTGTACATGAGGCGTGTTGTTGGTGGTGTGGGTGCCGATATGGAAGGTGAGAGTGTACATGAGGCGTGTTGTTGGTGGTGTGGGTGCCGATATGGAAGGTGAGAGTGTACATGAGGCGTGTTGTTGGTGGTGTGGGTGCCGATATGGAAGGTGAGAGTGTACATGAGGCGTGTTGTTGGTGGTGTGGGTGCCGATATGGAAGGTGAGAGTGTACATGAGGCGTGTTGTTGGTGGTGTGGGTGCCGATATGGAAGGTGAGAGTGTACATGAGGCGTGTTGTTGGTGGTGTGGGTGCCGATATGGAAGGTGAGAGTGTACATGAGGCGTGTTGTTGGTGGTGTGGGTGCCGATATGGAAGGTGAGAGTGTACATGAGGTGTGTTGTTGGTGGTGTGTGTACCGATATGGAAGGTGAGAGTGTACATGAGGCGTGTTGTTGGTGGTGTGGGTGCCGATATGGAAGGTGAGAGTGTACATGAGGCGTGTTGTTGGTGGTGTGGGTGCCGATATGGAAGGTGAGAGTGTACATGAGGCGTGTTGTTGGTGGTGTGGGTGCCGATATGGAAGGTGAGAGTGTACATGAGGCGTGTTGTTGGTGGTGTGTGTGCCGATATGGAAGGTGAGAGTGTACATGAGGCGTGTTGTTGGTGGTGTGTGTGCCGATATGGAAGGTGAGAGTGTACATGAGGCGTGTTGTTGGTGGTGTGGGTGCCGATATGGAAGGTGAGAGTGTACATGAGGCGTGTTGTTGGTGGTGTGGGTGCCGATATGGAAGGTGAGAGTGTACATGAGGCGTGTTGTTGGTGGTGTGTGTACCGATATGGAAGGTGAGAGTGTACATGAGGCGTGTTGATAATTTGATGTATTATGATTTAGTTTAAATAGAGAACAAAAAAATGTAGTGTTATTAATACATTAGATGGAATTGTTGGAGATAGGGGTACCAACAATTAAGATGGGGAGCACATGGGGCGTAAAAGTGGCTGTTATCAATGACAAGAAACAATAGTTTATACAAGTTATATAAATAGTCGATGATTTATTTTAAAAAATCGATTAATAATTATTATTGCATGTGACTATGTTGTATTAACAAAAAATGTCATAGTTGGAGATTGGTGTGAAATACTGGTACTGGGGGTGCACATGGAGCGTGATAGACTGGGGGTGCACATGGGGCGTGATAGACTAGGGGTGCACATGGGGCGTGACAGACTGTGGGCGCACATGGGGCATGATAGACTGGGGGTGCACATGGGGCGTGATAGACTGGGGGTGCACATGGGGCGTGATAGACTGGGGGTGCACATCGGACGTGATAGACTGGGGTGCACATGGGGCGTGATAGACTGGGGGTGCACATGGGGCGTGACAGACTTTGGGCGCACATGGGGCGTGATAGACTGGGGGTGCACATGGGGCGTGATAGACTGGGGGTGCACATGGGGCGTGATAGACTGGGGGTGCACATGGGGCGTGATAGACTGGGGGTGCACATGGGGCGTGATAGACTGGGGGTGCACATGGGCGTGATAGGCTGGGGGTGCACATGGGGCGTGATAGACTGGGGGTGCACATGGGGCGTGATAGACTGGGGGTGCACATGGGCGTGATAGGCTTGGGGTGCACATGGGGATTGGTAGACTGGGGATGCACATGGGGCGTGATAGACTGGGGGTGCACATGGGGCGTGATAGACTGGGTGTGCACATGGGGCGTGATAGACTGGGGGTGCATATGGGGCGTGATAGACTAGGGGTGCACATGGGGCGTGACAGACTGTGGGCGCACATGGGGCATGATAGACTGGGGGTGCACATGAGGCGTGATAGACTGGGGGTGCACATGGGGCGTGATAGACTGGGGGTGCACATCGGACGTGATAGACTGGGGGTGCACATGGGGCGTGATAGACTGGGGGTGCACATGGTGCGTGACAGACTGTGGGCGCACATGGGGCGTGATAGACTGGGGGTGCACATGGGGCGTGATAGACTGGGGGTGCACATGGGGCGTGATAGACTAGGGGTGCACATGGGGCGTGATAGACTGGGGGTGCACATGGGGCGTGATAGACTGGGGGTGCACATTGGCGTGATAGGCTTGGGGTGCACATGGGGATTGGTAGACTGGGGATGCACATGGGGCGTGATAGACTGGGGGTGCACA
>CALYLW010002845.1:0-26802 GCA_944989445.1 Ampullaceana balthica | reverse complement strand
GTTTCTTCTTTTATTAAAACAGACTCATCACTAATCTCGGATTTACCGCGTAGGTAGAAGCATGAAACTTTGGGAAGTTGTTGAGTAGCCTCTCGCGACGAAAATTGGCGTAAAAGAATTTTTAAATTAACACTCATGGGGGCCGGGGGCCCAAAAAAGTTTTTTTTCCTTATATGGCCTATATAAAATTTTAAAATCAACAATTCTCCTGTTTCCCGAGTAGTTTTAAGTACACTTTCACGATGGTAACAGGTAAAAACAATATTTAAATTATCACTTACTGGGGGCCGGGGGCCAAAATGTAGTCTTTTCTTATATTAAAACTGACTCATCACTAATTCTCGGATTTCCCGTGTATGTAGAAGCATGAAACCTTGGGAAGTTGTCAAGTAGCCTCTCTCGACGACAAATGGCGAAAAAGAATTTATAAATTCAGCTTCATGGGGGCCGGGGGCCCAAAATCTTTTTTCCCCCTTCCATTGGCTATATAAACATTTGAAAATCACTAATCCTCCTATTTCCCGAGTAGGTAGAAGCATGAAACTTTGGGAAGTTGTTGAGTACACTTCCGCGATGGTAACAGGCGAAAAAATATTCAAAATTTCACTTACTGGGGCCCAGGGGCCAAAATGTAGTTTTTTTCCTTATATGAGTTATATAAAAACTGAAAATCACTAATTCTCCTAATTCCTGTGTAGGAAGTAGCATGAAACTTTGAGTAGTTGTTAAGTAACATTCTGCGATGGTAACAGGTTAAAAAACTATCTAAATTATCACTTACTGGGGGCCGGGGGCCAAAATGTAGTTTTCTTCTTATATAAAAAACTGACTCATCACTAATTCTCCAATTTCTCGTGTTGGTAGCAGCATGAAACTTTGGAGAGTTGTTAAGTACACTTCCGCAATGGTAACAGGTGAAAAAGAATTTTGAAATTCACACTCATGGGGGCCGGGGGCCCAAAAACGTTTTTTTTCCCTTATTCTGGCTTTATAAAAATTAAAAATCCCTTATTCTCCTATTTCCCGAGAAGGTAGAAGCATGAAACTTTGGGTAGTTGTTGGATAACATTCCGCGATGGTAACAGGTGGAACAATTATATAAATTATCACATAACGGGGGCCGGGGGCCGAAATGTAATTTTTTTCTTATATGAGCTATATAAAAACTGAAAATCACTAATTCTCCTATTTCCCGTGTAGGTGGAAGCATGAAACTTTGGGCGGTTGTTGAGTACCCTCCCGCAATGGTAGCAGACGGAAAAAAATTAAATTATCAGCTCGATAGGATCACGGGAAGTGTGTCATTTTTTTACTTTTCGTTTTTGTTTTTCTGCGGGACTACAACAGACAGACAGACAAGACGGTGAAGTTAATATATGTATTATATCCATCATGATCCATTTTGAAATCAATTTGTGTTTTGAATTTGTGTTACGCGGGTTCTCAATGCTTACTGAAATCCTAATTTACCGCAGCAAAGCGCGGGTATTTTGCTAGTCTATACTAAGAAAAGGCAAAGCCCTCACTCACTCACTGACTCATTCATCACTAATTCTCCAACTTCCCGTGTAGGTAGAAGCATGAAACTTTGCAAAGTTGTTGAGGGGCCTCTCGCGACGAAAATTGGAGTAAAAGAATTTTAAAATTCACACTAATGAGGGCCGGGGGCCCAAAACCATTTTTTCCCCTTATATGGGCTATATTAAATTGAAAAATAACTAATTCTCCTATTTTGCGAGTAGGCAGAAGCATGAAACTTTAATCAGTTGTTGAGTACACTTCCGCAATGGTAACGGTAGAAAAAATATTTAAATTATCACTTCCTGAGGGCCAGGGGCCCCAATGAAGTTTTTTCCTTATATGAGCTATATAAAAACTGAAAATCACAAATTCTCCTATTTCCCGTGTAGGTAGAAGCATGAAACTCTGAGTAGTTGATAAGTACACTTCCGTGATGATAACAGGCGGAAAAAATATTTAAATTAACACTTACTGGGGGCCGGGGGCCCAAATGTATTTTTTTCCTAATATTTAAAACTGAATCATCACTAATTCTTCAACTTCACGTGTAGATAGAAGCATAAAACTTTGGGAAGTTGTTGAGTAGCCTCTCACGGCGATAATTAGAATAAAAGAATTTTAAAATTCAATTTCATGGGGGCCGGGGGCCCAAAAACGTTTTTTTCCTTATATGGGCTATATAAAATTTGAATATCACTAATTCTCCTATTTCCCGAGTAGGCAGAAGCATGAAACTTTGGGAAGTTGTTGAGTACAATCCCGCGATGGTAACGGGCGAAAAAGTATTTAAATTATCACTTCCAGGGGGCCGGGGGCCCAAATGAAGTTTTTTCCTTATATGAGCTTTATAAAAACTAAAAATCACTAATTCTCCTATTTCCCGTGTAGGTAGCAGCATGAAACTCTGAGTAGTTGATAAGTACACTTACGCGATGGTAACAAACGAAAAAAATATTTAAATTATCACTTACTGGGGGCCGGGGCCCAAATGTAGTTTTTTTCTTATATAAAAAACTGACTCATCACTAATTCTACAACTTCCCGCGTAGGTAGAAGCATGAAACCTTGGGAAAAGTTGTTAAGTAGCCTCTTGCGACGATACTTGGCGTAAAAGAATTTTAAAATTCACACTAATGGGGGCCGGGGGCCCAAAACCATTTTTTTCCTTATATGGGCTATATTAAATTGAAAAATAACTAATTCTCCTATTTTGCGAGTAGGCAGAAGCATGAAACTTTGGGCAGTTGTTGAGTACACTTCCGCGATGTTAACAGGCAAAAAAATATTTAAATTATCAAATACTGGGGGCCGGGGCCCCTAAATGAAGTTTTTCCTTAAATGAGCTATATAAAAACAGAAAATCACAAATTCTCATATTTCCCGTGTAGGTAGAAGCATGAAACTCTGAGTAGTTGATAAGTACACTTTCGTGATTGTAACAGGTAAAAAAAATATTTAAATTAACACTTACTGGGGGCCGGGGGCCCAAAATAAGTTTTTTTCTAATATTAAAAACTGAATCATCAGGAATTCTCCAACTTCACGTGTAGGTAGAAGCATGAAACTTTGGGAAGTTCTTGTGTAGCCTCTCGCGATTCAAAGGGGCGTAAAATAATTTTAAAATTCAATCTCATGGGGGCCGGGGGCCCAAAAGCGTTTTTTTCCTTATACTGAAAATTGCCTTATTCTCCACTTTCCCGTATAGGTAGAAACACGAAACTTTGGGAATTTGTTGAGTCAACTCCCTCGATGGTAGCATGCAAAGAAAATATTTAAATTATCACTCACTGGGGGCCCAAATGTACTTTTTCTTATATAAAAACTGACTCAAATCTAATTCTCTGATTTCCCGTGTAGGTAAAATCATGAAACTTTTGGAAATTATTGATTACACACCCGCGATGGTAACAGGCCAACAAATATTTAAATTTTCACTCACTGGGGGCCGGGGGCCCAATTTTTTTTACTTATATAAAAAGTTAATCATCACAGATTCTCCATTTTCCCGTGTAGTTAGAAGCATGAAATTTTGGGAAGTTGTTGAGTACACTCTAGGGATGGTAACAGGCGAATTTTTTTTGGTTTAATTATCACTCACTGGGGGCCCGGGATACAAAATTAATATTTTTAACTTATATGAGCTAAATTACAAATAAAAAAACTTTGGATACTGTGTAAATGTAATTTTACAAAAACTTCGAAGATACCAAACTTGATGGCCTATATTAAAATTCGTTAGGGCATTAAAATTATATTTTTTCAATATTTTGTAGCCGAGGGCCCCTAATCTCTTTTTTGTAAACGTTTAAGACATTTTAACCATTTGATTTCACTCAATTTCTTTTTAAAAAAATGTTTACTAACAAATATATTCATCATAATCCAGATTGAAATAAGCTGTTGTTTTGAACTATACATATTACCCCGATAGGGCGCCCGGCCCTTATTTTAGTTTTTTTAAAGACGTATTATTTGTAAATGTATTTTATTCATCCCACGGCCATTAAACTTTAGGAAGTTTTTTGGGTACGCTCCATCGAAGGTTTCTGGCATTAAAAGTAAAAGTTTTAAAAACACCACTTATTCCGGGCTGGGGGACCCGTATGCCATATTTTAACATTAGTTATATAAAAGGTAATTTAAAATGTGGCTACTAGGTAAATGGATGAACTATGGCCAAAATTTGATTTTAAAAATAAAATAAAATTATATAGGGTAATGAACTTCTAACGTCTGTTCCTTTGGGCCGGGACCCAAAATATTTTTTTTCGTAAACATTTAAAGCTTTGTTACCTTAAAAATAATTTAAATAAATATAGTCACATTTCTCTATCATGACCTAGATTGAAATCCTCAGACCTTATGAGATATGCACATCCTGCATCCATTTTGCACGGGGGCCCGTAATGTCATTTTAGTACCCATTTAATTTTACACGACTTTGACAAATATTGACAAACAAGTATATCGATCATGATTCAGACTGAAATCTATTGGTGTTTTGAATTGGTGTGAAACGGGTTTTCAACGCTTACTAAAATTCTAACTTCCGCAGCGGAGCGCGGGGATTTTGCTAGTTATATATATACTAGGTTGTGCTGTGGCGCCCACTTTTTTTTAGGGTGCCAAAGGCACCCACCTTTTTCAAAAGCCCAAGTAACTTTTCCTTGTATGATAAATACGTAATATTAAACTTCCTTAAATGTACACAAAGTATTTTATAATTGGAATTTGTAGGGCGCCAATGGCACCCACTTTTTTTTTGGATCAAAAGCAAAAGTAACTTATCCTTGTATGATAAATATATATATGTAATTCTCTTCGTGGTCGGACCCTGCGATGCAACAAGAAGCTGCATGTGCAACAGAGCTTGACGAATGACCCTCGCTCGGGTCAAATAAACACTGTTGGCAAGCGTGATGGGATGAAATGAAAAAAAGGGGGGGGTGGGTATGGTGGGAGTGGGTGGCAACAATGCACTTGCGTTCACTTGCATTGTCCCTTCACAGTAAATGTGAAATTCGTAGTGTACTGGTATCACGTACGCCTCATACGTCGATGGTCCTGGGTTCAAGCCCCAGAGAAAACGTTGTTGTTTTTTTTTAATCCTTTATATTAACTCGTGGTGTCTGCGGCCGCCCGCCCGACCGCCCGCCCTTGTCGCCAAAACTTTTGATCGATTTTTAACCCACTTGCTCGTAAGCTAGTGAGCTGAAATTTTGCAGGCAGTTTCGTACCGATAATAAAAACAATGTATCAAAATTTCAGATCGATCGCATGGACCGTAATTAAATTATTGATTTTTTATATTATTTTATTTATTCCTATGTATCATGCTATTTTTTGAGATAGAGCGTCGCGGTGCGTATTATATTGAACAACATTTCTGTCGCGCAATAAGGTGCGTATTTTATTGACACTCTTTTTATAAACATATTTCTGATCGGTGCGCATTATATTAAACATGTTTTACGACTCAACTGCAATTTTGTATTTCTGGATGGTCTGGCGCTGCGTATTATAATGAACATTCTTTTAGTTACTTCTCGTACATAAAGGATTTATAGTCAAAAACTTGATTTTTTACGGGTTTTTTCTTATTTAATTTTAAAAATGTCTGTTTGTGCCCGTTCTTTTACCCCTTTATTGCCAACACTAGCTGATTTAGTTACTGGTGAAGACTTCCTGAAAGACACAGTTATCAAAATGGGATGGGTTTGGGCAAACTACTGTGATTGAATGAAAAGAAGAAATTCTGCAGAGACCCGCGGCAGACTTGCTCATAATAGACAGTGCAAAGAACGGATGGGGGTTTGAGAGTACAGACACAAAAAGCAGCACAAAGTAAGTACAAAATAGCGAGTAAGCATGGAGACAAGCACACTGAGGTTGTTGTTACCCGCCTCCCATTTAATACGACCATCCCTTAAACATAAACTGTGATTGGCCGACCCTAGCGAGGGTTAGTCATGTTTAGGGTTGTTGATTGCGTGTTGTTGTTTTCTGTTGTTTTTTAAAACCGATTATCGATTACGTAACTCTGATTTTAAACCGATTATCGTTTTATAGCTGACTTCATAAAAGTTAGGGTTGTACCGAATTTCTCCTGCAAACGTCTAGAAACCAACAATGAGTTGGCAGTTCAAACCGACGTTCAGTCGCGCTGTTTTGATTTCTTCGTTCTGTAGTTTGTGTCCGTTATTTCTCCACTTTCTTTGCACTCTTCATGAGCAAATCTGCGGCGTATGCTACGCCGCGGGGCGTCTAGTACTAAAATTCCTGAAATGTACACAAAGAATTTATATATTTTTAAAAAATTAAATAGTGCTAATCCCCACACGATTTTTAAACTGATTTTAGAAAGCAGCGCACCAAATTACTGCACCAAAAATTAACTCTTTCAGTCAGTCAGCACCGTTTACAACACAAATGCTGAAGTCAAAGGTTCGTACGTTGTTTGGGTAACGTTAATCTGGAAACAAAATGTTAATGATTTTTAAGTCTATAATTTCAATTTTTTTAAAAGCAGAGTGACGTCCCTTAGCGTTAGGCAAAAGTGAGTTAGTCATACATAATTGAGGGTAAATATATATATTATATTTATATATATTTATATATATTGTATAATATTATATATAATAAAAAGCTATGTTCCGTGCGGTCATCTATAGCGATTGGTCCCTCAAACACATATGACTCCTACAGCTAATCATTTTGAACACGTTTACGCGGACGATCAAAACGAGTTATTTTTGGTGCAGCATTTCTTCCAAGACTTTATTTTGAGTTATGCGCGTTGGGATTTATAGTCAAAAGTTCTGATTTTACGCGTTATTTATTTTAACAATAATGAACTAGGTTGTGTTGCGGCGCCGTGGCGCCTGCGGCGCCCACATTTTTTCAAATGGCCAACTAACTTATCCTTGTTTGCTAAATACTTAATATTGAACATACTGAAATGTACACAAATTATTTTATAATAGTGATTGTAGGGCGCCTACGGCGCTCACTGCAGCTGTGGGGCGCCTACGGCGCCTACCCTTTTTGTCAAAAGCCCAAGTAACTTATCATTGTTTGATAAATACGAAATATTAAACTTGCTGAAATGTACACAAAGTATTTTATAATTATAAACCATCAAATTATATTTTTTACATCGTTCCCTTTTCAAAAATTAAAATATAAGCTAAAACAATGATTTCATCATATAGATCTTATATATTTTTTTTACAGCGCGTCTTTAATTTACAATTATTTTGCACACCTTTTTGCGCGCCTTTCGATGCACGCCTTGTATTAAATATAAGCTCAAAAAATGACGTCATATCGTTCCACATACTTCCAGCCAGCCATCCAGCCAGCCAGTGACTTGGACTATTATATTGTATATAGTATTTTTGACGTGATGAACATGTATGCCGGTCGAGACGGCTGTTGGAGGGGGAGTTACAACATGCCACCGAACGGTGGCGGAACGTCCTTGGATGGGCTTTGGTGGTTGTATATTAATATAAAATGTATACTTAGTAAGTTAGCTAATAGTGGCATAAAGATTATCATAGTTTATAGCTTCTTGCATTCAATTTTAATTTTTGAAACAATTCTATTCTACTTTTTTTTCATACATATTTATATTGATTTAACATTTACTTCACATATTTTCATTTAAATTTCAATAAACATGATATTTTATATTTTAATTTGGCTTGACACAAATTATTTTTTTTTAATTTTTAAATATGACGAGAATTTACATATCTTTCAATTTTTATTTTAAAATAAATAATATTAGTTGTAAAGCATCAGGTTAGTTTTTAATAATGTTGTAAATTAGAATATGATTGTCTTCTTAAAATTTGGTGCATTTACCTTTAAAAATAAAAAAAGTTATTGGCAAAATGAGGGGAAAATTTTAAAAATGAGTAACAAGTTTTTTAAAAAAATATAACATATTGTTTATCTAAATATAAGGGGCTTAAACATTCACTAAAAAAACAAAAACAAAAATAAACAAAAAAATAAATAAATAAAAACCGATAACTCGACTTCTGTTCAAGATAGAAAGATGAAATTCGTATTTTTAGAAAGCTTAAAGCTAATCTTTGAAAATGATATATGTTTTGGAGTATTATGACAATATTTACATTTCTTGGGAAAGTACCTACAAGGTTAGTTGAGATAACATCTTTCTAAGTAAGTTGTTACCTATTCCAAAGTTTGAATAATTAACTGTAACGTTATCATTACTTACCAAACAGATCAAAGTAGAATATAAAATGAATCTACACAAGTCTAGTTCTCAAACGTGACGGGAAAAGAAACACAGGGAAAACTGGAAAAATAGTTTAAATCCAAAAATGTAATTGCCCATTTTTTTAAAACACAACGATCTCCTAAACCTAATATCTTTGCTAAATCTGAAGATGTTTTCTTTCCATCAACATTCCGCCAGGAATTGCCAAATATTGATATAGTCAGTAGGCTAGTGTATAAATACAGAATCCTACCTTACCATACTGATTGTACACCATTTTGATAACCCAAATAGTTAGGCTGGGGCTCGGTGGTCTAGCGGTAGCGTGCTGGACAATCGAACAGAGGCAAAAGAGAGTCACGTGTTCCAGCCTCGGTGCTGGCAAGGCCCACAGGGCATTGTGCTAACGAAACAATCCCTTGCTCGTTTAGTGATGTCTTAATGAAACTTGACAACGCTACTTCATTTGCCCCATACGCCGTCATGGTCTGAAAAGGGGTTATTATTATTTATTAACTAGTGTATTACCTGTCAAAAATGACGGATGTTTTCAAAATAAATATATTTCTGCTGAAATCTATTTATTTTTAAAAACAAAATCAGAATAAAAAATAAATAATACAGAACTTTTATTTATTTTAATTATTTTTATTTTATTCATTTGCTTTCATATTGAACAATTTTATGCGGAACGTTCGAAAAGAGTTATTTTTGGTGCAGTAATTTGGTGCGCTGCTTTCTAAAATTAGTAGCGTCACGGACAGGACAGACGGGAAGAGAAATACATTGCAAATTATGTATATTGACTAGTGTATTACCCATCAAAAATGACGGAAGTTTTCAAAATGGATATATATCTGCTTTTGTAATTGTCCCTTTTGCTTGAAAGCCGTATAATAAATCATCAGAAAATGTAGAGACCAAGACAGAAAAATTAAATCTCTTTTCCATATTGAACAATTTTATGCGGACGTTTGAAAATAGCGTTTTTTCTGTGTTTTTTTTTAATATTTTGCAGTATTTTTTTTCAAGGCTATTTTTTAGCGGTGCGCTTTCTAAAATCTAGCGTTACGAACGGACATAGAAGAGTTTATATTTTGATCATATATACGAATATATGTGAAGACCACAAGGGAAGAAACGGCTATGTGACATTTTTGAAATTTTGTAGTTATCCTTTGTATCTGATAGAGGATAAAAAATTGAATGCTCTGAATAAGGTTTTATGAAAAAACTATGTCCCTGACCCTATTAAAATTTCAAATCTATTTAGTTAATTTCTAAGAAATCTATTTAATTTTGAACTTTTAAACTTGAATATCTCAAAAGCACAAAAATGTGACATAGCCGTTTCTTCCCTTGAGCTCTTCATGTGTTATGAGAAAACCTCCAAGCTTAGGCTTCGCGTAATATAAGTTTGCATGAATAATAATGATATAATCATGATAATCGTAAATACATAGTGAATTACACATAGCATAATTTGATACTAAAGCAAAGAAGTTTGAAGTTCGAGGTATTAACAAATATTGCTGAGGAGTCAGCCGGAAGTTAATTTGCGACATTGAATAGTGTGCACCAATTATGAGCGCACCAATAATACATCTGTATTATAATACAATAAGACATCTGTGATTTGAAGCAGTTTAAGCTTCATTGATGATATGACTTGTCAGTTTATTCGCCCATTTGTCCATACATTATTACCACAACATTACCAAAACATGTAAAAAATAAAATGTAATTTTTACACAAGTTAATAACAAAGAACTATTCATTTTCCATGAAACGTAGTAAGCAAAGTTTGTCACAGGATAACAGAAAATATTAAATTATCAACTGTAAATCATATTTACAATTTAATATAAACGTGTTAGTAATTCACATAAAAGTTTTTATTATTGTCAAGTCAGCACCTTTTCAAGATGTATTATGACTTTTCAGTTTATGCGCCCATTGGTCCATACATTATTACCTTAACATTAATAAAAACATGTAAATAAAAAATTGTAACTATTTACAAATATGAATAACAACGAACTATTTATTTTGCATGAAACCTTTGAAGTAAAGTTAATCACTGGATAAAAGAAAATATTAAAGTTACAACAGGTAATCGTATATAAAATTTAATATACACCTTTTAGGAATTCTAATAAACGTTTTCATTATTGTCAAGTCAGCACCCCTTCCAGTTCTATATTAAAAGCAAAGATTTTTTAAATTCCAAATTAGTCTAAGACGCATAAAAATATTACATGTAAATAACAATTAAAAAAACTATTGTGGGGAGGGGTCCAATTTTTAAATATGTTATTTTTTTAAACATACAAATATGCAATCTCAAAGTGTATGAAAGAAAAATAAACGCCAAACTGAAACATAAGTTGGCAAATTTCATTTGCAGTAATAAATAATGGCTTTGTAGTTCAAAACGCATCGAAACTTGACAACCAAATGACAAACCGAAGAACGAATGTTATATATTAACTAGCAGACCCGTCGTGCGATGCAACGATCTCAGTAAAAAGGAATATATATAGATAAAAAATAAATTACATTAAGGGTCACCAGGCCCATCAGTTTAAAATATGAAGTTCGAAAATCTGTTCATTTCAATCAATTCCATAACAAAAATATAAATATATGTATCTATATTTCTCAATATCGTGTAAAATTGAATGGTGAATACAATATTAAAAATTTATTAAAAACACATTTAGGGCCCCTAGCCCGATTAAATGGACATTATGAGATCAGTGCCCTATCGAAATTTAATATAGGCTTTTAAGTTTTTATATATCGCGTTTGGTCAAAATCCATTTATTTTCTCATTATCTAACACCTAAACTAATTTTGATATATATGTAGATATAAGGAAAACTACATTAAGGGGCTCCCAGGCCCGTTCAATTTAAGATGTACATTTTGAAAACATGTTCATTTGAATTCATTTTAATCATGGATATATTTCTCAAGATCGTTAAAAACTGAGTGGGAAATAATATCTTAGAGTATACATAAAAAAAGTCATTTGGGGCCCCCGGCCCATTCGATGTAAGATGTAAATTTCATGATGCTGTTCATTTTAATTCAGTCTCATCATTGATATATTTCTTAAGATCGTTAAAATAGAATGGGAAATAATATCTCAAAAACATACGAAAAAATACATTTGGGGCCCCCGGCCCTGAACAATTAAAAATTAGAAGTGCAGTGCCCTTTGTTATTTTAATATGGGCTACCAAGTTTTTATATACCAAGTTTGGTTAAGATCCATTCATTTACTCAGTAGTTAACGCATAAACTCATTTTTATATAGCTCATAAAAGCAAAAAACGATATTAAGGGCCCAAGGGCCAATTTAGTGCAATATGTCAAGTTCAAAACGCCTGTTTATTTCAATCAATTTCATTGTGGATATATTTATCTATATTTTTCAAGATCTTTAAAAATTGAATGGGGAATAAAATATTAAACGTTTATGAAATAAGACATTTTGGGCCCCCAGCCCCGAAGAAATGGACATTAGGAAATTAGTCCCTTTAGTATTTCTATATTGGCTACCAAGTTGTTATATACAAAGTTTGGTTAAGATCCATCAATTAACCTAATAGCTAACGCTTAAACTAATTTTTATATAGCTCATATATAAGAAAATAAATCATTTTATGGGCCCCCGGCGCCCCATGAGGGTTAAATTTTGAAAAAAAGTAGCCAGTGACCATCCCAGGAGCGTACTCAAAAGTCTCCAAAAGTTTTATGGCGATCGGATGAATGGTTTAGTCAGCTATACAAAGACATGCATACATACATACATACATACATACTTTGATTTTTATATATATAGATATAAGATTAGAAAAAACAACATTAAGCGCCCGCGGGCCCAATCGGTGCAAGAAATTAACTTTAAAATACCTGTTCATTTCAATCTGGATCATGATAGATATATTAGTCAATGCTTTTCAAGATCGTGCAAATCATACCGGGACTAAAGTATTTAACGCTTACAAAAAAAAAGATTTTGGGCATACGGCCCCGAAGGAACGGACATTAGGTGTTCAATACCATATGGTACTTTAATGTTGGCTATCAAGTTGTTATTTAACAAGTTTGGTCAAGATCCATTCATTTTCCAAGCAGCTAAGCCCTAAACTAATTTTTATATAGCTCATATAAGAAAAAATTCTCATTATGGGCCCCCGGCGCCCCATGAGTGTTAAATTTTGAAAAAAAGTAGCCTATTTCCATCCCCGGAGCGTACTCAAAAGTCTCCAAAAGTTTCATGGCGACCGAATGAATGGTATAGTCAGCTAACGGGAATAAAGTATTTAACCCCCCAAAAAAAGATGTTGGGCCCCCGGGCCCGAAGGAACGGACATTAGGTGTTCAATGCCATATGATACTTTAATGTTGGCTGGTATAGTCAGCTAACGGGAATAAAGTATTTAACCCCAAAAAAAGATGTTGGGCCCCCGGCCCCGAAGGAACGGACATTAGGTGTTCAATGCCATATGGTACTTTAATGTTGGCTATCAAGTTGTTATGTACCAAGTTTGGTCAAGATCCATTCATTTTCCAAGCAGCTAAGCCCTAAACTAATTTTTATATAGCTAATATAAGAAATAATTCTAATTATGGGCCCCCGGCGCCCCCAGAGTGTTAAATTTTGAAAACATGTAGCCTATTTCCATCCCCGGAGCGAACTCAAAAGTCTCCAAAAGTTTCATGGCGACCGAATGAATGGTATAGTCAGCTAACGGGAATAAAGTATTTAACGCTTACAAAAATAAAGATTTTAGGCCCCCGGCCCCGAAGGAACGGACATTAGGAGTTCAATGCCATATGATACTTTAATATAGGCTATCAAGTTGTTATGTACCAAGTTTGGTCAAGATCCATTCATTGTCCAAGCAGCTAAGCCCTAAACTAATTTTTATATAGCTCATATAAGAAAAAATTCTCATTATGGGCCCCCGGCGCCCAATGAGTGTTAAATTTTGAAAAAAAAGTAGCCTATTTTGAACCCCGGATCGTACTCAAAAGTCTCCAAAAGTTTCATGACGACCGAATGAATGGTATAGTCAGCTAACGGGAATAAAGTATTTAACGCTTACAAAAATAAAGAGTTTGGGCCCCCGGCCCCGAAGGAACGGACATTAGGAATTCAATGCCATATGATACTTTAATATAGGCTATCAAGTTGTTATGTACCAAGTTTGGTCAAGATCCATTCATTTTCCAAGCAGCTAAGCCCTAAACTAATTTTTATATAGCTCATATAAGAA
Source organism: Ampullaceana balthica (assembly GCA_944989445.1). NCBI lineage: Eukaryota > Metazoa > Mollusca > Gastropoda > Lymnaeidae > Ampullaceana > Ampullaceana balthica. Next base: position 13,236 of record CALYLW010002845.1, on the reverse strand, counting down.
AAAATTCTCATTATGGGCCCCCGGCGCCCCATGAGTGTTAAATTTTGAAAAAAAGTAGCCTATTTCCATCCCTGGAGCGTACTCAAAAGTCTCCAAAATTTTCATGGCGATCGGATGAATGGTTTAGTCAGCTATAACAGACATGCATACATACATACATACATACATACATACTTTGATTTTTATATATATAGATATAGAAAATTAAATTTATAATTACGTACGTAATATTGACATGAACACATACAAAAAAAACCGGACATTTAATACAAAATAATAATAATATTATTAATCACATCAAATAAAACATGGCTCTTTTTAAATCCTTTATATTAACTCGTGGTGTCTGCGGCCGACCGACCGACCTTGCTTGCTTGCTTGCTTGCTTGTCGCCAAAACTTTTGATCGATTTTTAACCCACTTGCTCGCAAGATAGCGAGCTGAAATTTTGCAGGCAGTTTCGTACCGATGATAAAAACAATGTATCAAACTTTCAGATCGATCGCATGTACCGTAATTAAATTATTGATTTTTTAGATTATTTTATTTATTCCTATGTATCATGCTATTTTTTGAGATAGAGCGTCGCGGTGCGTATTATATTGAACAACCTTTCTGTCGCGCAATAAGGTGCGTATTTTACTGACAACACTTTTTATAAACCTATTCCTGATCGGTGCGCATTATATTAAACACGTTTTACGACACAACTGCAATTTTGTATTTTTGGATGGTCTTGCGCTGCGTGTTATAATGAACATTCTTTTAGTTACGTCTCATACGTAATGGATTTATAGTCAAAAACTTTGGTTTTTTACGGGTTGTTTTTATTACTTCGTTCCCTTCACACATTAATAAAAGCTCAAATAATGACGTCACGTCACAATATTTTATGGCGAGAAACACATTTTGTTAATCTCGAAAGCAACAATTCTACTTCTAAATTTTTTTTTAAAAATTGGGAGTTACCTTGCATAGCGTCACGGACAGACACGACAGACGTGAAAGTTATTGCAAATTATGTTTATTGATAGTTAGGCTAGAACGTATTTTAAAAAAATACCCAGAAGTTACTCCTAATCATTGCATTGATACAATTGTACCGTTTTAAGTAACCTGTAGCATTGGCTTATGTCATAATGTAATATTTCAATCCCGCCATCTGCTTTCGCTGGCTTTCCTACTTGGAGTCAAACTTTTGTTTGCTAGAAGGTTCAACTCACCAAGTATGGTATTGGTATTCATAAATGCAGCCAGCATTTTCGCTGTCGGATAAGCTACATTGTGGTCGTTTTGTAATATGTACCTATTTCAAGACTTTTGGCCTATGGGTACCTGGGGAAAGGCTTCAGGCACTAGGTGGAGCCCAGAGGGGCCCACACGTACCCAGTTGTCAGGGGCCATAACATTTGTAGCGGTGGCCCTGGGAGTCACGACGCCTGCCTCGAAATCAGAGTAACGAGCAGTGATGAGTATCACATTAGAAATGATTATTGTAATGGGCATAATGGTAAGTTATAATTATGTAATGGGCTGTGATTAAAATATGTAATGGGAAGTGATAATTATGCAATTAGCAGTGATGGATATGTAATGTACAATGATGACAACAGCAAAGAGCAAAGTAGAAATACACAATGCGTTAAATGCTAACTTTTAAATACAACGCAGCAAGCTTACTCTAAAACATCACTCATATATAAGAATTAACAAAACACACATTTGTTTCTTGTTCCAGTCGCAGAGCAAACATACAAATCCTCCTTCTTCCCATCAACAAGCCAGAAAAACCAACATTTTATCCACACTCAAAAGTCTAAAAATTATGCAAGACTAGGCATAAGACATGGATAAGCGTAGGACTCGATAATCTTCTGTGCAGAAGGAGCGTCCAAAATCTTCTGCGATGTATGCGATAAGATGAGATCAGGTAAGTATATAACGGATAATGCTGATGGTTATGTAATTAGAAGTGATGGGTGTGTATTGAAAGTGACGTGTATGTAATTAGAAGTGATGGGTGTGTATTTAAAGTGACGTGTATGTAATTAGAAGTGATGGGTGTGTATTGAAAGTGACGTGTATGTAATTAGTAGTGATGGGTGTGTATTGAAAGTGACCTGTATGTAATTGGAGGTTAGGGGTACGGCACAAGCGCATGAGGAGTAAGGCCCTTGGTTACGGCTCTCCATGGGCCTGAACTTATCTTTATTCGGGTACTTGTAACTCTATCAACATGTGTAGGAGGGGACGAGGGCCCATGGCCATAAATGGTGTCTCATGTACGAGATCGAGTCCTGGATACGGCCTAAATTCTGAGAAGAGATCATACAACCGAAATATCCTTAACTTTGCGACTTCCTCCTGTAGTAATTTCCTTAACTTTGTTGCTTCCTCCTGTAGAAATATCCTTAACTTTGTTACTTCCTCCTGTAGTAATATCCTTAACTTTGTTGCTTCCTCCTGTAGAAATATCCTTAACTTTGTTACTTCCTCCTGTAGTAATATCCTTAACTTTGTTACTTCCTCCTGTAGTAATATCCTTAACTTTGTTACTTCCTCCTGTAGTAATATCCTTGACTTTGTGGCTTCCTCTTCAAGACGGTGGATCACCGACAAAACGGCCCCGGACAAAACGGCCCCGACAATTTGGCTCCGACATAACGGCCCCGACAAAACGGTCCTGGACTAATCGATGGTCTAATACTAATATGTACAATCAAATAATATATTCGTATTTTTACTCACCAATTCAGTGTCAGGGTAAGCTCACAATAAACAATAATAATGACATCACAAGAGTGAATTTAAATGCCTTTACCCGAAATGGTACCAATCACGGTTGTCTGTTGACAAGAAACAATATAATATCATCACAAGAAATAATTATACCGTTTTACCACTTTTTTAAGGGTGAAAAAGTTGACGAAAGATTAAAATGAAAAAAAAATTAAAATTTTTGTTAAAAATGTTAACAATTTGTTTGGGGCCGTTTTGACCAGGGCCGTTTTGTCGGGGCAGTTTTGTCCGGGGCCGTTTTGACGGGTCACCCTTCAAGAATTATCCTTTACTTTACGACTTCTTCCTCTTCAAGAAATATCCTTGACTTACATGAATTCCTCCTCTAGAAATATCCTTGACTTTGTGACTTCTTCCTCTGGAAATATCCTTAGCTTTGTGACTTCCTCCTGCAAAATTTACATATTTTTTATTAATCAAAGATTTATATACGATAAGAACCCTCACCTATGTTTATTCCAAGAAAAATTCAGCTATAGTTAAAAACTGAAAGTAACCTAGGCATGGTTTCTCACTAATACCATTTTAACAATTTAAATACTCATGTAACTGTGAAATGATATTATTAAAAATTAGTAATTATTAGCTAAATAATATGTATAGATAAATAATAATTAAAAAATAACAGTCATTATTTATAGGTACACGCATGTCGAAGAAACTCATTCTCTTTTTAACTTCAAAATAAATTTTTCTCGCACTCTGTGAATTTTTGTTTACTTAAAAGATTATATTTCAACTTATATTATTCTTTAATCAGCCATTGAGTTGGTATGCGTTTTTGCCAAAATAAATAAAATTTAGCCTATCACGGGGAAAATAAAATAATTTTTAGAAAAAAAACTAAAAAACCAAGTTTTTAACTATAAATCCTTTATATACTAAAAGAATGTTCATTATAATACGCAACGCACGACAATCCAAAAATCCAAAATTTTAGTTGTGTCTCAAATATATAAAGGATTAATAGTAAAAAAAAACTACTACAGTCTGCATGCTAAATTTCAGCTCGATTTGATCATGGTAAAAGTGATATAGAAACATGTTTAAAATAGTGCGCACCGCGAGGCAGATTAGCAATTAATAGCATTTACATTTACAGATCGGGAATATATTTTTAAAAAGTATCGTCAATATAATACGCACCGCACAGCCCAACTGGAAAGTATTAAAAAGGTCATTCAATATAATACGCACCGCGACACTATAGCACAAAAAATAACATGCTACATAGAGATAAATAAAGATAATCTAAAAATTCATTAATTTAAATACAGTACATTCGCTCGATCTGAAACTTTGAAACCTCATTTTTATCATCGGCCCGAATCTGCCTGAAAAATTTCAGCTTGCTAGCTTACAAGGAAGTGGGTTGAAAATCGATCCAAATTTTTTTTCGGCATTCAAGCAAACCAGCAAGCAAAGCAACAAGCAGACGCCACGAGTTAATATAAAGAATTTATAAATATATAACGCATTCGACAGTTAGGCATGAATTACACAGTAAAACTAAAATTTCAATTTAAAATTATGTCACGATGTTTTCTTATTAATACGAATTATAAAACGAAGTTTTATAAGCATTATGGTCATCCTTATTTTTATTCAATTTAAAACAGCAATAATTATTATATCGTTGTAATTGCAGTATTTGTATGCGTAGAAGCATCCGAACACTCTAATCTGATTATTATTCTTAAAAAATTTAATGGGCAAAGCACGAAATCCAAAGTGAGGGATGGATATTCATTTACATAAAAAATTTAATTTGTTTTCCAGTCAGTAGGGTTTTAAAATACTAATTTTAAAAAATCAGATGAAATATTGTTTGAATTAGATTCATCTGAAATAATATTGATAAATTTCGTTTGGGTACGTCGTCTGGACACTGTGGACCTCGCTTATTGGTCAGTCAAGTATTGTAACCAGCACCATCGCCATCTGGACACAGAGGGCCCAACTCATTGGTCAGTCAAGTATTGTAGCCAGTACCTATTCGTCTGGACACAGTGGGCCCCACTCATTGGTCAAGTGTTGTAACCAGCACCATCGCCATCTGGACACAGAGGGCCCCACTCATTGGTCAAGTGTTGTAACCAGCACCATCGCCATCTGGACACAGTTGGCCCCGCTCATTGGTCAAGTGTTGTAACCCGCACCATCGCCATCTGGACACAGTGGGCCCCACTCATTGGTCAAGTGTTGTAACCAGCACCATCGCCATCTGGACACAGTGGGCCCCACTCATTGGTCGAGTTTTGTAGCAAGCACAATCGCCATCTGGACACAGAGGGCCCCACGCATTGGTCAAGTGTTGTAACCAGCACCATCGCCATCTGGACACAGAGGGCCCCACTCATTGGTCAAGTGTTGTAGCAAGCACCATCGCCATCTGGACACAGAGGGCCCCTCTCATTAGTCGGTCGAAAGTTGTAGCCAGGTATTGCGTGACGAACCTCTTGTTTTTGATCGCTCTAACACGCAATTCCCACGAGGGTAATCCTGCTTCCACCTTTGATAAACCTCGAGTTGTTGAGTCGGCCTGGTCCATTGTCTTTACAGGAGTCTGGTATTAATCGCAAACTTTCCAAGTTATCAAACTATATTCTCCCCGTCATATTTGGAGAATTTCCTTTTTAGTTATTAAACTAGCAAAATACCCTCGCTTCGCTGAGGAAATTAGGATTTCAGTTACCGTTGAGAACCAGCGTAACAAAAATTCAAAAAACCAATTGATTTTAATCTGGATCATAATGGATATACTACTTATATTAACTTCACCGTCTTGTCTGTCTGTCTGTATTGGTCCAGCAGAAGAAAAAAAAACGAAAAGTAAAAAATCACTTCAAGTAATCCTATCGAGATCATAATTTAACTTTTGTTTTCGCATGTTACCAATGCGGGAGGGTACTCAACAACTTCCCAAAGTTTCATGCTGCGACGTACACGGGAAATACGATATTTAATGAGGAGTCTGTTTGTATAGAGCACATATATGAAAAAACTTACATTTGGGCCCCCCAGCCCCCCAGTTAGTGATACTTTTATAATTTTTACACCTCTTACCATCGCCGGAGGGTACTCAACAAACTTTCCAAAGTTTCATGCTTCTACCTACACGGGAAATTGGAGAATTAGTGTTGATTCAGATTTATATAGCCCATATTGTGAAAAAAACGGGTTTGGGCCCCTGGCCACCCAAGAGTGAACATTATAAATTATTTTTCACCAATCATCGTCATAAGAGGGACTCGGCAAGTTCCAAAAATTTCATGCTTCTACCTTCACAGGAAGTTGGAGAATTAGTGATGAGTCTGTTTTGAAATATAAGAAAAAATTGGTCTCCGGTACCCCAGTAAGTGACAATTATATAATTTTTTTAACCTTTTAACATCGCGGAATGTTGCTTAACAAATACTCAAATTTTCATGCTTCTACCTTCTCTTGAAATACGAGAATGATTGATTCTTAATTTTTATATAACCCACATTAGGGGGAAAACGTTTTAGGGCCCCCGGCCCCCATGAGTATGAATTTCACAATTCTTTTTCGCCTGTTACCAATGCGGGTTTGTACTCAAAAACTTCCCAAAGTTTCATGCTTCTTCCTACACGGAAAGTTGGAGAATTAGTGATAAGTCAGTTTTTTATATAAGAAAAAACTACTTTCGGGTCCCCGGCTCCCAGTAAGTGAAAAATTATATATATTTTTTTTTACCTGTCAACATCGCGAAATGTTACTTAACAACTAATAATAATAATAATAAATTGATTATTTATATAGCGCTGTATCCCAGTAAGGAACTGGGCTCACAGTGCTTTACATGAAAGAAATAAAATACCTATAAGTATTAAATTAACTTTCATATCATAACAAACACAAAAATTACAGTACATTATACATAAGCTACGTTAATCATTTACAAGAAATGTTGTTTCATTAATTTTGAAAATAAATTTTGAAAAGATGTGTCTTAAGTGCAGTCTTGAAGGACTTGGTTGTTTGAATACTACGTACCTGTAATGGTAGAGAATTCCATTGTTTGGCTGCACAAAAAGAGAACGACCTTTCACCAAATGTTTTGGTGCGTGTCTTAGGAACAGAGAGACGCGTGTGTCTGCAGAAGATCGTAGCTGGCGAGTGGGTGAGTAGACCGACAAAAGTTCAGTAAGATACGATGGGCATGAGTCCGAAAAGAAGTTGTGACGGAGAACGGCCAGTTTGTAATCAATACGGGCTTGTATAGGCAGCCAATGATTTGAGTGAAGAATTGGAGTAACATGGTCAAGTTTTTTTCCCTTGAGTGTAACGATAACTTTACATACTCTCTTTTATGTAGGCGTTCTCACAGTAATTAATCTTGTGTACAATGATTCACTGAAGAATTCGTTTATCCAAAACAACTTTAATATACATATATATTGTACACATAAGAATCATTTGAGGTAATATAACGTGGAAATCTTGAGTTATTCACCATACATCCTTCCCTGTCGGAAGTCTACACACAACTCCTCGCCCAACACTTTCAACCAATAGAAATGCTCCTTTCTTCCCGCGTCTCTTGTACACGTGACCTTACGTCACAAAATTATGTTAATCAGATGTGACATTCACCCCCATCCTTCAAACAAAAATGTTTATGAAATACAACATTTTTGGTCTTCATAAAATCAAATCAATCTATATCTATATTCAAATTTCAAATATTTATCATCAATGAACATTCATTTTCTTACATACAACTTCTGGATATAGAATCAATAAGAAAAAATCTGTAGAACTGCAACAGTCTAAACATAAGAAATAATGAGAAAAAATCTGTAGAACTGTAACAGTCTTAACATAAGAAATAATGAGAAAAAATCTGTAGGACTGCAGCCGTCTACCTGTGCTGAAAAAATGAAAATGGACTTTTAAACACATCTGTAATTTTGTGTAATTAAAACATTTAAACACTCAATATTATTAAAATTAACTAATAATCCAATGGAATTCAAACACTGTTCCTTGTCCATTGTTCAACAAATAAAAATATTAATATAATTACAGTCTCTGTTTGTATCCTTTAGGAATTCACAGACTAATGTTAAAACAGTCTCTTATTTTATCATTTAGTAATTCACAGAATGTCTTTTTAATAGTCTCTGGTTTTATCAGTTAGAAGTTCACAGAGTGTCTTTATTTATTGTCATTCTACTTAATATGTCTGCAACCACATTGTCCTTTCCCTTCACAGGTTTAATGTCAAATTTGTAGTCGGCTAATAGCATAGCCCAACGATTCACTTTGGCGTTGCTGATCTTCTTCTTGTTGAATGCCACAAGTGGTTTGTGGTCTGTTAGAAGAGTGAATGTTCTACCTAGAAGGTATTTTTGAAGTTTTTGTAGAGCCCACACTATGGCTAGACATTCTCTCTCTATGGTGCTGTAGTTACACTCTGTTTTGGTCAAATTTCTGCTAAGATACTGTATAGGATGTAGGATACCATCATGTTCTTGCATGAGGCACGCTCCTAATGCAATGGACGATGCATCGGTAGAAACAATGAAAGGTTTGTCCCATTGAGGTGTAACTAAGATGGGTTTCTTCCTGAATGCCTCCTGAATGTTCTCTAATGCGTTGAGGCAATCTCCTGGAAATTGAAATTTTCTAATATCTTTGGTTTTTGTAACTTCTGTTAGTGGATGAACTATTTCTGCATAATTTGCAATAAAAGGTCTGTAAAAGTTACATAGTCCCAGCAGGGCTTGCACTTGTTTTTTAGATTTTGGGACAGACAGATTAAATATCTTGTTTTCATTTTCTGCAGTGGGAGTGACTGCACCGCCTCCTATTCTGTATCCCAAAAAATCTATATACTTCTTTCCAATGTTGATCTTTTCTGGTGAGATTGTCACATTATGTTTCTTGAGTCTATCCAGTACAGCTTCAAGTGTATGGATATGTGATTCCCAATCTTTAGTGTGGATGCATATATCGTCGACATAATGTACCACATTTGGAATTCCTTTTAGCATCACTTTCATAAATCTGCTAAAAGTGGCCGTACTGTTGACCAGTCCAAATGGCATTACTAACCATTCATACACCTCATCCATGGCTATGAATGCAGTGTATTTTATAGAATCAGGATCCATGTTAATCTGCCAAAAACCTCTGTTTAAGTCAAATGTAGTGAATATTCTGGAAGTACCAATTATGTCTATAATGTCTCTTGGGTCTCCAATAGGTTCATGGTCCAATTTTGTAATATTATTCAACTGTCTGTAGTCACAGCACAGTCGAATCTTTCCATTCTTCTTTTTTACTATGACAGTTGGTGAGGTATAGTTAGCTTCAACTGCTTTTCTTATTTTGTTTTCTTTAAGTAGGTAGTCAATTTCTTGCCTTACTGTGTCTCTATGTGCCATTGGAATAGGGTATACTTTGGTCTTGAAGGGTTCATGTTCCAAAACTTGTATCTTGTGAGTCACAGTTTTTGTGTTGCCTGTTTCTTTTGTTATGACACCTTTGTATTTTTGAAAAATTTTGATCACTCTGTGTTTCATATTATCTGGTATGTCAGATGATATTTTTTCACTGTCAAGACTGTTCATTTTCATTGCATTGTCATTTTCATCATTTACCTTGATGATGACATTAACAGTTTGCTTTCCTTCTTTATTGTCATCATATGTTCTTAGTTTGTCAATATGTAATTTTTTCACATGTCCTTTGATATTGACACTATATGTGACATCACTAAGTTTCTCTTCAATTTTGTATGGACCTTCCCATGTGATTTCATTCTTTGTGTTTGGTAAGCATACTAGGACTTGTTGTTCAGGCTCAAATGTTCTCAAATGTCTGTGTCTATTTTTGATTTCTCTATGTCTTGTACTTTGCTTGATTAGTCTTTGCTTTGCTGCTTCAATACTGTAAAGTATTTTATCTCTAGTGTCTGACATCAGCTGATATCTGTCCTGTATGGCATCTTGTTTACTTATAAGCCTTTCTTTGAAATTCTTTAAGGGACTTGCAGGGTTTTGGCCAAACATTAACTCAAAAGGACTAAAGCCAGTGCTTTCATGTTTGCTGCTGTTGTATGCAAACAGTACTAAGGGTAAATATTCATGCCATCTGTCCTCATGGTCCACTGTCACCTTTAATAGCATATTCTTGATGGTTTTGTTTAGTCTTTCAATCACTCCATTTGACTGTGGATGGTACACTGTGCTGTGTACTTGTGTAATGTTTAACATTTTCATAATGGCTTGTGTCATCTGACCCTTGAATTGGCTGCCATTGTCCGACAGAAGTGTTTGAGGGAAACCATATCTGCTAAAAACATTGAGTAATGCGTTGCATATATTTTCTGCATCTATTCGCTTCAGTGGGATAGCTTCACCCCATCTGGTGGCTATGTCCACTATGGTTAGAGCATACATATGTTTCTTCTTTGACATCTTTTTGAATGGTCCTATCAGGTCTATGGCAATTTTCTCGAATAAAAAGTTTGCCTTGTCAGATGATTGTATGGGTGCTGTGTGCCTCCCATCTTTGGGATTATGTCGTAGACACACTGTACATGCCTTGATGTATTCTTTTATCTGCCTTGCCATTTTAGGCCAGTAAAAGTTTTCTGCTATTGTAGTAATTGTTTTCTTGGCGCCCATATGTCCACCTAAAGGACTGTCATGTGTCATTTTGATAATGGTTTCCTGTAACTTTTTGGGAAGAACCACTCTTTTGCACGTACCTTCCTGTGCAATGTTTATTAATATGCCTTTATCTAGCTTGTAATTTTTGTTGTGGCCTGTTTCATTGTCTTTGATAAGTTTCATTTTTATTTCCCTGATTGTGTTATCTTCTTCTTGTAGTTGTTTGAACTCTTGTTTGGACATCAGTTGGCTTCCTATTTCAAGTTTCTCATCAACTTCAATGTCTGTGATCTCTTTTCTTTTTGTGGTGGCTCTTGTTTGTACAGTAGCACATACTTGATGGTTGTTGTCATGCCAGGCCTTGTATACTTCATCAGTATTGTCCACCACACCTTCAATGTTCCCTATAATAAGATCACAAATGGCGTCTTGTAAGACTCTGGCTCTAACTTTACCATGAAACCAGGGTGAGTTGATGGTGAAAATTGCAGTTGGACACTCTCTCTTTGTGCCATCAGCCATTATCAGTGTGTCTTTTTTCCCATCATACTCTTCTTCTTTCACCATCTTATCACGGACTACAATTGTTGTGCATCCAGTGTCACGAAGACACATACACTTTCGATCATTGATGTACACTGGGTAACATTTCAGTGTGCCATGATCCTTGATAGTGGCCACAGTACTACTAGATTGTGATTCTTCTTGTTTCATTTTTCCTTTATTATCTCCCTCTTGGTAGTCATTCCTTCTCCAGGGCTGATCATGATTTCTGTATCTGGAGTCATGATTGTATCTGCCTCTCCATGATCTTCTACCTTTGCTTTCAAAATGACCTTGTCTTGACCTTTCTTCTGTTTTCTTTCTTATAGGGCTGCCATTAGGTGACACCCTATTTGGTTGTCCTTTATTGTGGTAACACTGCTTCGCCATATGTCCTGGCTTGTTACAGTACCAACAAATAGTTTGTCTGTTGCCTTGGTTTGGCAGACTCTGGTTTCTCATACCTTGCCTTTTTTCTTGACTTTTAATTTGTATTGCTGCAAATATGTCTTGTCTCTTATCCATTTCCACATTCGGATGAGAGTCTTTGAATGTTCGTAATGCATTTGTTAGCTCTGCTTGAGTACGAACTTTCTTGTCAGTCAAATATGTGAATAGGGTTGGTGTTGCATTTTCTAAAAACTTGTCAATTAACACCATGTCTATTATGGCCTTTGGATTGCTCGTATCTATTGCTGTCAGTTCCAGCCATTTTGTTAGTTTGACTTGTGCTTCATGTACTATGATCTGTGGATCTTTGTCCATCTTGATTCTCATTTCATGAAATTCTCTTCTATAATCATTTTCTGACTTTCCAAAATGACATAGAAGTGCCTTTTTGACATTCTTATATATGCTTTTGTCTTCTTTGGCTATACTGTTATAAGCTTCAAATGCTTCTCCAGTTAATTGAGTCATCAGTTGTGCTGGCCAATCTTCTTCATTATAGCCTTTCATAGCCATTATGGATTCGAAATAATCCAGATAAACATCCATTTTTTCTTTTTGGCTATCATATTTTCTTACTTTGATAGTATCCCTTGGTGCTGACCTTCTATTTGTTTCATCACCAGGATTGTGGCCACTACTGTCTCGCTCCCATTTGTAATTTTAACTTATCGATTGCAAGTTGTTCAATTTCTCTTTCACTATGAGTCTTTGCATCTCTTCTTCATTAGCAATTCTTGCTTTTTCTTCAGCTATTCTTGCTTTTTCTTCAGCTTCTCTTTGATTTTCTTTTTCTTCAGCTTTTCTTCGCTGTTCTTTTTCTTCAGCTATTCTTGCTTTTTCTTCAGCTTTCTTACTTTTCTTCAGCTTTCTTTTCTTCAGCAATTCTTTGATTTTCTTTTTCTTCAGCAACTTTTTCTTCAATGAAATCTCTCATTTCTTTTCCTTTTAGTCCCGATCTCTTTAGCTATGGCAGTGAATCTTTCGTAGTAATCCATGTTTTGTTTGATTGAATAATATGAATCTAGCAATTCGGTAAGGAATGTATGTATATATATTGATAAAGTTATAAATCGTCCAAATGAAAAATCTTGAATTCAAAATGTTAAGTTCAAATAAGTGACACGTCTAAACCATGAAATCTAGTTATTGACAAGATGAGACAACAAAAGAATCCTCACACGGGATCTTTAGTATACTTTATATATACGCTCCCTCAGATTGACAAAATATATTAAATGGTCCGATCGTTTTGAATAAAAGTCACTTGGTTAAAATTTCAATTTTCGAGTAGTTTTTAAACAATTTAGTTCACTCCATTAATCCAAAATTGCGATAATCAAACTCTTCACACAATGAATGGATAAAAATTCCGTTTCTTTATTTATAATTCACACCAACACATTGAATAGTCCATAGCTTCTCGGTTCGATGTTATGTTTACAAATATTTCCTGGAATCAACTAGCATTAAGCCTGTTGACGTCACGACCTATATATGTTCACCGTGTGTCACCATTCAGTAAGCCTACACGACCCAGATTCCAGTACTGTGTAGTATGCTTGTACTGTCGTCGAATGTGACGTAGAACCAACTAGTCTGATCCAGTTTTATACACTGCGGACATCGTGCCGTTTATGCCGCCATTTTGAAATCTTCTTGTATTTTCATTGAACCACAAAAGTTTATTCACAGCTTCTTACGAACTTGAATATTCAAAAATACTATAGCTGTTATTATTTCTTATTTTAAAGAATACTTTCCTTTTTTGGAAATATCCAATACTTATTTCCACGAAACCTCT
>CALYLW010002844.1:0-26843 GCA_944989445.1 Ampullaceana balthica | reverse complement strand
AGTGGCGGATTTAGGTTTGTCTGCGTGGGGGGGCCAGGAGAATTTCAGGGGGCGCCGCAAATTTTTTTTATATTCATTCACTTAGTGCAAATATTTATAGGTGCTGAAATTAATTTCATTTGTCTAAATTGCTTGTTCTGCAATGAAGATTAGAAATTTGATATGAGATTCACTCTTATTGCTATATTTTATATTGAAAAAAGCATGTCTGCTCACTTAAAATATGTGATTTACTCTAATCAGTTTTCATCTTAAGAGACTGCTGCTGTCTTAAATATGAAATCTAAGGTGCTTTGTTTATGTTACATACATTTTCAGAGTTGCCTTGTGGCAACTTGCTAGACAAAAAGTAACATCTAGTCTTAAGTAGATATTATTAATCAATTGAAATTATGAAAATGGTAGTCAATTTGGGAACTATTTGTGACAAAATCTAAATTTCTCATAATCCTTTGTGTTCACTACAATTGCTGAATATCATAGCAGACTTTGACATAGAAAACTCAGCATAATATGTTTATAGTCTTTGGGCTAAATAAAACATCTTTAAAAATTGTATAATGAGGTAGAATTTGATTAATTTTTTTTATAGTTTATAGGCCTCCAATAGTTTTTTGTACTATCTGCAAGATGACTCATCAGTTTGTTCAGCTTGCCATAAATAGCAGTGACAGTAACTTAAACAAATAACTAAGTGTTAAATAATATATTCTGCGTTGATCATTCAAAGTACTTTATTTAATTAATTTAATATTATTTTTGTTTACATCAAACCATTGCAATGAATCTCTTCAATACTATGGCGGATTAAGAGGGGGGCTGAACGGGCTAAAGCCAGTGGCCCCCGATGATTTAGGGGCCCCCAAATTTAGTATATTTTATAATAAAGGTGGATGAATCCCTAAAAATATGATAAATTAAATTAATTAATAAAATCTTATGTATTAATCTGATCGCTATTCGGACCCGATAGTAAATACTTTTTATATCTTTTAAATTTCTTGTGGTCTTGTGGCAGCCTACAGGCTTGTAGTGCAAGCGGTGTCGGGTTCGTATCCCAGTTGGGTTAAAAAAAAATTCATTTGACTTTATTTTTTTAAAAACTATCTTTTTACACTCAATTTTACGATGCCGGCGAACAGTTATTTCTTTGTGTTCGGTTTTTTTATGAATGCGATCCCGTAGTACAGAAAAATTATGAGAAAGGAACCAATGGACGATTTAGTTACAAGTTACAGTTATAGTCTTATATTATTAGCTGTCAGCAATCATTTTATTTAAAGGGACGCTGGCTGGATAGGGCCCCAGTTTGAATTGCAGCCAGGGGCCCCGTGCAGTCTTAATCCGCCCCTGCTTCAATATACTGTACAGAACATTTCTTTATATTCAGGAGAGTAATAGGTCACAAATGCAAACAAAATATAATGTATTTAAAAAATGTTAGTAATTAATAAAAGGCCTAAATAATAAAATAAATCATTTATCATATATATATTATATGAATGCATATATCATATGTAGGATAAAAAGATGACAGTAAATTATGAACTTAGTTCCAAAGAGAACAACTTTTTTTTTCTAATAAAATTTTAAGAGCTACTGTTTTTAGTTATTGTAATAGTTTTCTATCTGAAAGAATGAAATGAGAATTTTAGCTGGCAAAATAGTTCAGTTTAAGAGCAGGTAATCTGATGCTACAAATAATGAAAACAACAGAGACTTTGGTGGAGCGGATTGGTCAGGATTAGTAACACACACAAAGAGTGCCAATAATATTATACTTATAAATAAACTAAACAATTTACTTCAGAATTTAAAATAATAATTTTTCATTGGAAGTTTGAGCATCAAACTTTGGGAAAATCAATGAACTTTACACAAACAATTATTTTAAGTTCCTTAAATAAACATTTAAAACTCTATCAAGAATGCAGGACGAAACACAAACCATGGATAAGCATAGGACACAATATTCTTCTGTATAGAAGGAGTGTCTGTAACAGATAAGATAAGAAAGAGCAGTGAGCCCTATATAAATTGCTTTCTACTTGATTTCATTGAAGCAAAACGATTTATCGTTGATTCAGAGTCAACGTTCTCAGCTAGATCACGTTCAATTGAAATTAATGCCAATCCAGACAGACGTTCGTTTGTCATTTTTGAGCGCAAATAATTTTTGATGAGTTTCCATCTACTGAAACTTCTTTCAGCAGTAGCACTGCTAACAGGAAGAGTGAAGTAAATTTTATAAAGTACATGTATTGACAAATTTGGGAGACCTGGTGCCATTTGTTTTTCAGTCAAGAATAGCTGAACCTTTTTAACTAGCAGTTCACTGGATAATGATACACGTATTGATTCATACAAATCTTTGAAGGTATCATATTCTACGATTGCTTGGTTAATGACGTGTTTGTAAATTTTGCATAAACTTTGAAAAGAATCTTTATTTTCTTCCGACATTTGTGATTGATCAATACAATAGAAATATGTAACTGTGCCCCAAAAGTCATTAAATCGATCATCTATTTGTGTTACAAGTGTATCCATGATAGTGAAGTAGGTTTCAGATTTAAAGAGTGTAGTTGGATCATAAGCCATTTTATCTCTGCTAAGTTCGCCTGCCATGCTTTTCTTTTTTGCAATTCGCTTTTCTTTAAATTTTGTTTTAACATCTAGTCTGGAACAATTTTCGTTAATAAATGATTTGACATCTACATTCAAAATTTCAAAAGCTTCATCGCTTATCATTTCAACAAACTTATTTCTTCCAACATCAATCAATTGTTTTGCAAAGGCGTTGCAAGTAGTTTGATGATACGAAGATAAATTTTGTACAAATAGCATCAGAAAAACAGAAGAATATTTTGTTATTAAAACAGAAAGTCCCATAGCTTCTGCTATGACATTTCCTTTATATTATGTTGATTCCCCTGAATCAAGTGTAGCTATAATTATAATAGTCAACAACTGCATGAACTGCATGCTTACGGCTTGCACATCTTGTATCAGAAAGTCCATTTCAGACTGTTGATTCATATTGAGATTTCTGGAGTTTTTTAAGAGTATGTAGACGTGGTAAACTAGACGTAAGAAATGCATACAACCTTAAATCTGTGCCAAAAAACAACTGCACATCACTGTTTACAGACTTTGCTTCCATAGTAGCCAAATTCAAAACATGGGCACAACAATTGGGTGGAAGTTTCTTTATTTGAGTTTGAAGGCCACTCTTAATCCAGAGTATGCCTGTCCTCGACAGAGTGTGATATGAATGTTTCGCTTTTTTAGTTCCGTTAAAATCTTCTCAGCAAATGCGACATTTTTTTTAAGTCCCATAACCGATGGTCGTACGGTGTCCTAATGTTTCCATTAGAACTTACTAGGGGCGGGGCTTGGTAGACCTTGGTGGGCGCCCCATCTCCCTTCCAGGTCAGCGGAGGACTTTCTGAGCGTTAGTCATTCCATTTTTATTGTGGCTTTAGCGTAGGCTAGATCCCACGCCCCTCAGCTTGTGGGGCGAGCGCACTATTGACTTCGCTATCCATAAAAGCCTATAAATCTTTCCACAAAATGTCCTGATTTAAAAAAAAATTAACGTAAAGAAACTGACATCTGATCAATTCTAGATATATCAATGGTTGAATCAATAATTAAAGAAAAGAATTGTGCAGACTTAACTTCATTATCAATTGTCGCCGATAATTCAGAGGCGAGTGATTGATTTAAGCCATTTGAAATACGATATTTAGCTAATAGCAAGCAGTTTGGTGTTGATTAGAAGTTTCGTGTTTAGCAATCTTTTTTTCTGCTCTAGTGACACCTTTTTAGTGTTCATCGAGGGCGTCTTTAGGGGGCGCCATTTTAGACCCAACAGAGGCGCGCGCAAGCCGCCCCCCTGCCCTATAGCTAAATCCGCCACTGATTATAGGCCCCCGGCGCACCACGAGTGTTACTTTTTGCAAAAAAAAAGTTGCCTGTGACCATCCCAGGAGCGTATATATATATATATATATATATATATATATTATATATATATATATATATATATATATATTATATATATATATATATTATATATATATATATATATATATGATCCATAAATACTGTGTTACTTTTCCAAACTTAAACGTTTAACCAAAGATTATACTAACTCAAATCGATGTTTACATTATGCCAACGCTAAAGGGATCTTACATTCTTACAGCGTAACTGAGTTTTCCGCGCCCTTGGCTAATTCATTTTTGGCGCCTTTGAGAAATAAGAAAAATACTAAATTATACAGAATAAATTTATTATTGAACGATTAGCACTCAGCGCCCTTGGCAACTGCCCCGATTCCAAATCGTTTTTACGCATCTACTTACATTATGCTAACGCACATCGATCTGTGAAATAACTTCCCTTCCCACATCAAGCCACAATCCTTTAAACCAACTGTACAGTTTAACCACATCACCAACCCGAAACAAAACACACCCGCTCATTCAAACATCTTCATCATCATCGGTCCCGTGGCTGTTGTGGTCGTTGGGGGGGGGGCGCATGGAAACATCAACAGATAACGATCTCCACATCTGCCTATCTTGAGCGGCGGCCAATAATTCATTCAATCTCCTCCCTGTTCATTCCTTTCTGTTGTCAAGCCAGTTTTTTCGCTGTCAATCTCTTCGCCGGCCCCCTTCTACAGTGCCTTGAAGGATAATTTTTGTCAGGGTATCATAGTCACAGTACATGACCAAACCATGCCATTGTACGGCTCTTAATTGTTGTTATGGTTTCATGACGACCCCTAATAGAGTTTATTCTGTCCCAGACATATTCATTGGTCTTGTGTTCTAAATAGGAGATCTGGAGAATTTTCCTCATGCATTTGTTTTCAAATGCCTGCAGCTTGCTTTCAGTGGTTGCTATTAGTGTCCACGTCTGTTGTGTGCTAGGAATCTTAACCCCTTAAAAAAACATCTTAACCCCTTAAACAAGTAATAAAAACTCGAATGAGTCTTAAAACGCAATTTCCAACAAAGAATTTCCGATTTTTAAATCCTTTATATTAACTCGTGGTGTCTGCGGCCGACCGACCGACCGACCGCCCTTGTCGCCAAAAATTTTGATCGCGCAATTAGGTGCGTATTTTATTGACAGCACTTTTTATAAACCTATTCCTGATCGGTGCGCATTATATTAAACACGATTTACGACACAACTGCAATGTTGTATTTTTGGATGTTCTTGCGCTGCGTGTTATAATGAACATTCTTTTAGTTACGTCTCATGCGTAAAGGATTTATATTCAAAAACTTGGTTTTTTACGGGTTGTTTTTATTAAATCCTTTATATTAACTCGTGGTGTCTGCACCCTTGATTGCTTGCTTGATTGTTGTCGCCAAAACTTTTGATCGATTTTTAACCCACTTCCTCGTAAGCTAGCGAACTGAAATTTTGCAGGCATTTTCGTACCGATAATAAAAACAATGTATAAAAATTTCAGATCGATCGCATGTACCGTAATTAAATTATTGATTTTTTAAGATTATTTTATTTATTCCTATGTATCATGCTATTTTATGAGATAGAGCGTCGCGGTGCGTATTATATTGAACAACCTTTCTGTCGCGCAATAAGGTGCGTATTTTATTGGCAACACTTTTTATAAACATATTCCTGATAGGTGCGCATTATATTAAACATGTTTTACGACACAACAGCAATTTTGTATTTCTGGATGGTCTGGCGCTGCGTATTGTAATGAACATTCTTTTAGTTACGTCTCATACATAAAGGATTTATAGTCAAAAACTTGGTTTTTTACTGTTTTTAAAAATTTTATTCATGGGTAATAATTCTAGATTACATTGAAATTCGATTCCAATAAATAATTCTGAAACACAATATGACGTCATATCTCCTCATGCTACATTACACGACGAATGTGTCAATATAATGCGCGCCGCGCAACAATCTAACAAGCATCTAATAAGCATTGACAAAGCGGGAAAACCCCATTAACTATCATTCTAGATTACATTAAAAGTCATTTCAAACAATAATTTTGAAACTAAACAAAAAATTTGCTATCTACAAATTGCTGCTAAAATTACGAGAGTCGAAGGAAAACATATTTTTCAAAAATTCCTTCTCCAACATTGTTCAAAATTTTATTACCTATGGTTTGGCTTTTCTTTCAACCCGATAGATGTTAGGGTTTGGGAGAAATTGACAAAATACTGATACTTTTTCGGGTTTTTTTGGATTTTCCCAGAAATCCAGTAAATCTTTTCGGTAATTTCTTTGACCCGTGCACATCCTTGGGACCTCCTTAACATAATTGCCAAGACCCGAAGCCTCTATCGGGCATGGTTCTGGAGGAGATGCTGTTGAAAGCTCGAAAAGACTGGCCAGACATTTTGAATCTATAAACGCAATTCCCAAGGGAAATTGCGTTAAAAAACATGTACCATCTATCACCAACATTAACATGTCCCCAGCTTCACTACCCTTGTGAAAACCACCAACTCTCATCTACAACGACACCAACTTTCTAAACACCACTAATAAACCTTCACCACAATATCCTACCAACGCCAACAGCCCGCGTTAACATCCAAGCCTCACTAACATTCACCCTCCACCATTTCCCATACATTTCTTCACTCTTATTTATCGACGTGTTGCCAGTGAAAATTAATGGTACTTCGTAATTATCTTCTTACTGCCGGCGACTTCACTTCACAACAGGTTTTGATGATATTACACATAATTCGACGTACCAAAAATTCAATTGAACATTTCTAAGTAATTAATTTAAGTATTACTCCAATGTTTAGTAATATTAAGGAATATTGCTTAACAAGGGAAGTAACGTCACAAAATTGACAACTCTTATTTTCATGCGTGACCTCCCTTTTTTCATTTCTTACCATTTTGCCTAAAGTTTGATCTTTCACACAATGAACCCGCCCGCCGTAAGCCACGAACATATATCCTACGATTGACAAAAGGGCACCGACAATATGGCAACGGTAACAGATCCCCCTTTCCCAATTTAAGGGCTCACGAGAAAAGATCCCCTGAAAATTATCAATGTTATTTAGATGTCATAGACCAGACCCTTTTTTTTATACCGGACTCTCTTTTAGACCGTACACATTTTTTAGACTCCTCTACTTAAGGCATGTGACGTAGTTTTAGGATATACAAATAATTTAAGGGAAATCATCCTGGAACGACTTCAAGATCATCAAAGTGAGACCATCGTCATACGTCAAATCTTGTTTAAAAATGTAAATCCGTAAAATACGACAATGAAAACATTAATGTTATTGATGAATCCCTGTAACAGAGGGCTCGTTGCAAAAATTACCATTGTAGAAAAAAAAATCAAACATAACCATGTATAAAGACAAAGTTTTCTGGACTTTATTTTGTTGTTGTTTTTCCGCATGTTTCTACGAGGATTAATGAATGTTTACCACAGTTGACACACAAAATGGCCCAGAATAAAATCTAAAAGGATTTCTATTTTTAAATAATTTATTATTAGTTAAAATTTTCTAAAAAATTTTTTTTTGGTTGGGGCGTTATACGGGCTCGACTCTTTAAATATAATTTAAAAAATGGTTACCAGATGGATGGATCTGAAATAAACTTTTTACAGAAATTATATCTGTCCCATTTTAAAATGCTATAAGGAATTGAACCAATAATAGTTAATCCCTTAAGGCCAGGACCCCACATCTATTTTTGTTGTTATTGTTGTGATTGTTGTTTTTTGTTGTTAAAGATCTGAGCTCTTTTTAATTTTTTTTATATTTACACGCATTTATGAATCTTGGCGGACAAATTCTTCATAATCCAAAACAAGTAATAAAAACTCGAATGAGTATTTAAATGCAAGTTCCAACAAAGAATTTCCGATTTTTATATTCAAGGGAAATCAATCTAGATTAATTATATTAAAAGTCATTTAAAACTAAACAAAACAATCATTAATTGCTCACTGTGTTGAATTTTCTCTTTGACGTCACATCCCCTCACGCTGCGTCACACCAAGTATGTGTCAATATAATGCGCACCACACAACAGTCTAACATTTGCTTTCACAAAGCGGGAAAACCCCATTAACTATCATTCTAGATTCTAGATGACATTAAAAGTCATTTCAAATCAATAAGTTTGAAACTAAACTAAACAATTGCTATCTACAAATTGCTGCTAAAATTACGGGAGTCGAACGAAAACATATTTTTTAAAAATTCCTTCTCCAACATTGTAGCAATTATTATTAGCTTTTGTTTGGAATTTGCTTCAATCCGATAGATGTTATGGCTGGAGAGAAATCGACAAAATACTGATATTTTTTCTGTTTTTTTTTGTTTGTTTGGATTTTTTAGGAAATCCAGTAAACCTTTTCGGTATTTTTTTTTGGCCGTTGCACATCCTTTGGACCTCCTTAGCATATATGTAAAAGACCCTAACCCTTTATCTGGTATTGTTCAGAAGGAGTTGCATGTGCAACCTCGAACAAGGAACAGACATTTCAAATGTATAAACGCAATTCCCAATGGAAATTGCGTTAAAAAGAAAAAGACACGGGAATGGGGGTTGAATTTACAAATTATAATGTTTGGGACTAAGGCTCTGAATTCTGAATGTCTCTTTTGAATATGCGAGTTTTATAAATATATTTGTACATTTGGTACAATAGACACAAGTCTATCAAGAGTTAATGTCTCAACCAGAGGCGTAACTAGGTTTTTGGCGCCCTTGGCTAATTTATTTTTGGCACCCTTGATAAATTGACAAGTTTCAGCTTTGCGATTTTTTTTTATTTGTTTAAAAAAAAATTGAATTTCTCTTATTTTATTTATGACAATAATTACGTGGTCTGACAGTGACATTCATACAACGTGAATATAAAAATGCATAAGACAGGAACCATACTAATTTGCAGTTTATTATTTACTTAATAATACCCCAAAAAATGGTGTAAAACGGAACATTATTGCCTTAATAAAGAATGCTGCAAAACTTGAAGTATCATGTATTATAAATAAAACCAATAGTTTCAATGTGTCATACTCATTATCTCATACATAACGATAGAAAACTCACAATTAAAATTAAATTTAAGTAAAACTCCACCGATCCACTCCTATGTCCCATATCAAAGGTTCAAAGCTAACATTTCTTGCTTTAATGTTTGCAAAATTAGGGTTTATTTCATCGAAGTTTAGTTTGACTGGTAAGTTCACTTTCGATGGAAAGAAGAGCTAGAGATGATGTGCGTTGTTGACCTGAAGTCGATCTCAAGTAATTTTTGATAATTTCTAGTTTGCTGAAACTCCTTTCAGCAGTAGCCACTGTGGTTGGCATTATAAGAAATGTTTTCAGAGCTCGTTCAATATTCGGGAACGATTCTTACAATTCCCATTTAGCGAGAACATTTAGAAGATCTAAATGAAACATGTCATCGGGATTTTTGTTTTGCAATAGTTCAATCATTTAGTGTTTAAAGCATTTTATTTCAATTATAAATTGCTCTTTATTTATTTTAGCTTTCGAGTAAGGGAAACTGGCGTAATCGGCGCAGATTAATCAATGGCAATGCTGATATTGAGAGGGGGGAAACAGCCATAGCGGCTAGAAGGCTTGACAGGAAAGAGAGGGTTGTCTGATGTTTCATATAAAAGGAGCCAACGTGCTTTGATATACCGACACAAGCCCGTGAGAGGACACACCTTCCCACCCCTCCCCCACTTTACTCCCTGGACAGTGGGGTGGGGATAGTAAGATTTATACTTTTAAAAGAAAGACTGTAGAATCATATTGACATGTGTATGATAAGAAGCCCCGCAAAGGCCAAAAACATAATAAAATATTATAATGGGTTTAAATGAAATATATTTAAATGTAATTAATTATTCACTTTTTCGTTATAGAAGATAAAAGTGAAATACAGTCCGACCTCGCTAACGCGAACTTCTCTAAGTCTAAAACCTACCTATATCGAATTAATTGTTAGGTCCCGGCCAAATTCCATAAGACTAATGTATTTTAGATCATCTTAACTCCAAGATATTTGGCTTTCAACTTCTCTTAGTCGAATTTTCCAAGGCATTTGGGTTTTTATTCTGGAGTGACATTTCAGAACATGTATTCCGTAGAGCCACGTAAATGGTCGTAAAATCTTATCTTAGTGCATTCCACGAGGGATTAAGCGACCCTTGCAAGTACAAAAAATAACAAGGACAAGTAAAAAGAGTGGTAACTAATTTGCGTCCCTTTGCTGCATGCTGTGACTCTTTTTGAAGAGAAAAATCTTACCCCCCCCCCATACCTCTGTGGAGGAAGTAAAGTGGGGGAGGGAAGGTGTCTCCTCTCATGGTTTGTGTCGGTTTGTCAAAGCAAGTTGGATCCTTTCATATGAAACACCGCCTCTCTTTCCTGTCAAGCCTACTAGCCGGTATAGCTGTTCCCCCCACCTCTCAATATCAACATTGTCCTTGATTAATCGGCGCCTATAACGCCATTTTCCCTAACTCAAAAACTCTGTAAGTCGAATTTTATTTTCGGGTCATTTTGAGTTCGACTTAAAGAGTTCCGAGTGTATTTATTTGAATACAAATTAAAAAATTAGAGATTTAGTGGCGCCCTTTTAAGCTGGCGCCCTTGGCAACTGCCCCGATGTCAACCCGTTGTTACGCCACTGGTCTCAACTGTTCTTTTCGGAAGCGTGTCACTGATTATCTTGACAGGAACGTGCAGCTTATGTACCATGTTCTTGTTGTCATGAGTCAAAAATGCATCTCATGTCCTCGTCCTTGATCGTCGAGTTTCTGGTTTATGCTGAAGCAACTCATTTATTAATCGTAAAAATGACGCGGAGCTTATGTTCCAGTGTTGACCATCCCAGTGTTTCTACCATAAGCACGTAGATATAAACGCAATGTGTTATGTTTGCATTTCTCAAATAATATTGGCATTTTTTAAATTTATTTATTTTTATTTATTTATTTAGTTTTTAAATTTGCATAAACAATTAAAACTACTTTGTAAAACCAAGGACTTAAAAACTAAGAATTTTCTTTTTCTATTTCTATATTTGTCTACGTAAACATTTAAAATGTAATGATTATTGCTTTAAGTTTGCAGAAAATAAAGTTTTGAATTAAGGAAACGATAAAATTTATCACAACAATTTAGCAAATTTAAGTATATAGAATGAGTTTTTATATTAAGGAGCACATGTGAACTAATGGTTAGAGATTAGTTAAAAAACGAAGAAACCAGCGTTAACTTTTCCCCATTTCTCGATACAAGACTGACCTCAGAGTCATTATCTTACAACCGAGTCACTCCGTGCCCTAACATAACTATCGATTCTTTTAGCACATTCATTACTGACGCAGCTGGGCAGAAACGAATCTTTGTTACGCCTCAATAATTCATCACGTTCCGAGCTACAGCAGGTAAATGAATGGACCGTCCGACCTAAACGCAGGTGGAAATATATAAATATGAACTGTCTGGTGAACATTAGACTTCGTAAAGTATAAATTCTACGTATGAGGTTGTATTACGGGGGTCCTCAAAATACGGCCCACTAACTACATCTGGATCGTCAGAGTTTATTCACCTGGTCTTTCTGGACAGCATGGAGACACCGGATAAGACCAAGGCATTGACCCAAAAGCACACCTGTTATTACAATTGAAATCAAAATACAATCCTTCTTTTATTATATAATATCTTATATTTCTGTCATTCTTTATTAACTTTATAATCACTTAACGATTTATTTTTTAATCCAAAAAATGTAATATCTAACGATTTTTGTAAAAATCATTTAAAATTTACAGAAACCCAATTATTTTTAAGACGTCTCAAATCATTCAAATAATGAATAAATGACCTTAAGAAACACGAGGTATAAGCTATATATATTGCAGTTATTGATAGTTGACAAGCAATGTTCCATTTAAGCTGCGCGGTTGAGCGGCCGCGCATATATCTGGCCAACGCCGCACAACAGTTTAGAATTACCACGAGCCAAAAAAATTTTTTTTAAATATTGCAAAAAGTTTTTTATTGCTGTGCAACTTTGCACACAATTTATTTTTTAATTTGCATACGGACCAACGAACCTTTAGAGCGAACATTGCTCACAAGATATTTTCAGTAGTTCTACGTACTGCTCACAATATACATTCATCTCAGGCAGTCTACATCAAAGCAATCCATGTCGATACTACCACTCACACTTGAACCATAGAGGACATTTACGCCTCACAATACATGTCGATAACACCACTCACACTAGAAACATTGAGGATATTTACGCCACACACTACATCTTTTAGCATATTGAGGATAAACTCGACTCCCTAGTGCAATGGATCGATCCTATCGGTGGCATGCAAGCGAGCACCACAACTCGAGATTATAACAATGCAATCATTACGTCGTCAAACCAAATGAGATAATTTAATGATGAGATCATTGGAAGTAATTGGACACAATTTTGATGGTGATAAGATGATGGTGAGACGATGGCTAAGCTTAGCCAAGTGTTCGTATTTGGTATTTCCGACTAAAATAACAGAGATTTGAGTGTATATTAGGTTGGCCGGATGGGGAATGTCAACGCATTTTAAAAATAAAATGCTAGAGCTCTGCCAGTGAGAAAGATAGAGATCATTCTTGTTGCTGAAAATGTCACATGAAGATTTTTTAGCCCTTTTGAGACTTTTTTGCTGAAAGTTTAATTTTTCTTTTGCGTAATCACGCCCCAAGTCATCCTACATCTAAAAGCAATTGATGACTAATTACTTTATACTTTATTGATGTATTTCGTACCACTTTGAAATTCTCTTAAGGTTTGTGATCATGTTATTTTGAATGCCCAGGAAATGTGCAGTTAATAGAAACTAATATCGACTGCTTTAAGGGTCAGGGTTTACTTAGATGTAGGAACATATTGAATTGAAAAGACTAAATTCTGTTCCAAAGGCTTCTGTGTAGGTCCTTAATACTGGATACGAAATTTTCTTTTGACAGGCATAGGACGCATGTGGGAAACGAAAAATACTTTTATAGCCTTTATTATAAAAATATAAGGCGCCAAGAAGGCCAAGAAGGCGGGGTAATGCAGGGGCGGATTAAGACTGCACGGGGCCCCTGGCTGCAATTCAAACTGGGGCCCTATCCAGCCAGCGTCCCTTTAAACAAAATGATTGCTAGCAGTTAGGCCTGTCAACGGGTACCCGGTTACCCGTGTAAATGTGGCTTCAATATCTATATTAACAAAACTTCGGCTGGCATGTTGCTTTTTTGTGTTTCATTTACGGCTCGCGAAACAATTTATCAAGCGAATTTTTTTGTTTAAAATATATGTTGTGAAATACATCTCTACAATCTCCGCTGTGAGGTTGTTTTTTACTAAAGTAACCAGACCTCTGCAATTTTTGCATGCACAGCGATATACTGAGTAACCCGTAATGTGCAATGGGTTCTTTTTCAGCAGAGTTTCTTGCAAAAGAGCAACGTCCACCATCTGCTCGTGGAGCAGCTTAGTTATTTCAGTTATCTTGCCCCTGACACCGCAGCAATTTAGTTGTAAAATGGATAGGTTTTCGGGGAGCTGAACCCTGGCAGCTAGCCTCTCCGGGCTTGCAGTAATACGTACGCCTCGTGTCGTCCTGATCCCCGTCGCCGACACAGAGGGGAGGGGAGGGTCCGTAGTCCTCCCATGATTAAGACAATCTTGAGGTTTTCCAGCCATATTGAATGAATGAAGTGGGCGCATTTTCTTACCTTTTCCCGGTCCGTATATGTTGCCATACACGTACCTTTGCCCTGGGAACTAGACTAGTGAGTCGAGTCCTTTCACTACGCCACTCATGCGTGGTTTTGTGAGTCTGTTGCTTAAAGCAAGGATTCCTTACAGACATGGTTTGACGGTGTGCGTCAGGGTTGTTGGTTTCAGGTGCAGCAGTTCCACACCTTACTCGTCTCCCGGGCCGCGTAGAGGCCAACCCTTTCCGGAGACGACATTATTAACTAAATTATTCTATTCATTAGCGACCTATAACGTGTAGTATCGGTTCATTTATGATTAATTAATCGAATATATTAAAAAGTTAGCGATTAAATTAAAATTAATCGTTAATAGCCTTAATATAAATATATATAATAAGCATCAATCCATCTCGCAAGCCGATGGCGCATCACCGTTGGGTTTGGTTGCTTTTCCTCTTGTGGCTGTTAAGTCTTAATGAACACTGATATCCGATAATGTCATTCCTTGCCAAGGCCAAGACCGTTTCGTGCATACGAGTTAGCTAAGCTCCATGTGAATTATTGTTCAGCTCCGCTAGTTATATTGTCAATTAGACCCGTTTATCACGTGAACCAAATAATGTCCAAACACTTGCGTAGTTGGTTAAAAGATGACATATAAAAGAGACATTCCAGGGTTATTTCGATTTTCAACAAGAACGTTTAATAAATTTTACTTATGACATCATACATTTAAATTTTTGGCTTTAATTGAAATTAACGATTAATTAAAAAAAAATTATTTATTAAAACCAATAGGTGAAATAAAAAAATAATAACACTTAAAACAGATTTGTATTAAAAGTTTAAAAAGCAAAAATATAATAAAATGTTTACATTTAAGACATCTATGGCGTGTCTTACTCAATGGTATAGCGAGAGGTGGGGGCAAGGGGGGAAATTCCTCGTCGTTAGTTTGTTTCTTAGAATGAAAATTTGAAAAATAAAGTGGAGCTGTTTTATCAACATAAAATAAAAACCAAAATATAAAATAATAATAAAAAATAAAGAGACTCTTAAAATGTTTCGGAGGGAGGGGGTGGCTAATTCCTCGTTGTTAATTAGCTTACAAAAATCAAAAATGTTAAAATAAAGTTTAAATAAAAAAATTAAAACACCAAAGTAGTAGTTAATAAAAGAAATAAAGCACTATCTTAAGCAATGAGAACGCTTCTTAACGCCTAAACTTCAAACATAAATTCTTCTAATACTAATGATACTTAACTGAAAAATCAAGGGGCTGAAGTAGTATTAGAATATGATATTTATGTGCTAGTACCTATAATTTATTCAAATATTTCAGCCATTCACCTTGTAGAAGTTAAAATTGCTGTATCTGTTAAATTCCAACAACAACCAATAAAATTTCAACATATATGTACTTATTAGTCACAGATAAATTGCCCGTAAGTCCAAATGAAGATTTGCGATTATTTTGACCTTACACCAGAATAGAGATGTGGCGGGTGACGAGAGGATAGAAGGAGCGTCTGTAAACAGATAAGAAAAGATAAGGTAAGATAATGGAAATTTTTTTATTATTTTAATTTCTTTTGTTTTGTTAAATTATACAAAAAAGGAATACAATTGCTCAACTCATGGAATTCATAACTGGCGAAAAAATAGGCACTGCTGAATCACATTGCTGAACATTACCATTTTTTTGCAAATGGAAAAAATCAGAAACTGGGCTTAAAGACGAATTAACTATAACATTTTAAAAAAAAATATACAGCTCTTTTTTTTGTAAAAGAAAACAAAGGGGCAAAAAGTTGATGTTAGAATTGTTGACATTAATAAATCCTGGCAAAATAGGACAGAGATAACAATACATGTGCATATATAGTCACTATTATGGAACTGATGCTTGCATAGTACGATACAGTGCTCCGTCAATATTTACGTGAAGTTGAAAAATTAGTGTTGAGTCAGTTTTAAATGTAAGAAAAAAAACTACATTAGGGCCCCCGGCCCCAAGTCAGTGATAATTTATAAATATTTTTTTATTTTTATTTTTTACTTGCAGACCCGTCGTGCGTTGCAACGATCTCAGTAAAAAGTAATACATCTAATATATAAAGCTCAAATGTTTGTATGTTTGTATGTTTGTATGTTTGTATGTTTGTATGTTTGTATGTTTGTATGTTTGTATGTTTGTATGTTTCACTTTTCGACTTTCTGTTAGACAATCACGGAAAAACCAAATGACGGACGGGGACCAAATTTGGCAGGACGGTTCCTTTTACCCTGAAGGTGGTTTTAAGTTAATTTTTGTAATTGTCCCTTTTGCCCGAATGCCGTAAATTAAATAATCAGAAAATGCAGAGACAAAGAATAAAAAATTTAACCTCATTTCTGTATTGAACAAATTTACGCGGACGTTCAAATGCCGTTCAAAGCCAGTTACTTTTGGTGACGTTTTTTTTCCCCAATACTTTATTTTCAGCAGTGCGCATTTGAAAAAAATATTATAATGTCTAATTACGGTGCGCACATTTTCGTGTACGCTTCATAATTTGAGCTGTGTAGTACAAAGAATTGTCATTTTCTTTACTGTTACTTTCTATATATTAGATAGACACGTTAACATATTTAATTACAACTGCCACACGATGCATTAGATTTAATTGTTTACACGTTTAAATTGAATTGCGAATTTGTTTTAATTATTTTCTGTTCCATAACTCGACATTTAATGAAAAACCTATTTATGTAATAATTGTGTCAGTATTTTTTTCAAGGCTTCATTTTTAGCGGTTTTATATATTAGATATGCGTTTAAATTATTTTATTTCAATTATTTTCACGATGCATTGTATTAATATTTTACATGCTGAATAAAATTTGGATTTTTTAAAATTTAATTCATAACTCGACATTCAATTAAAAACCATAGATGTAGCGAGTTTATTTTATGTTGAAAGTGATGGCCTATGTCAAATAAACGTACACTTTAAAACTGTTTACTAAAGCTTTATATACATTATACATTATAAACTTTCGCTTCCCAACGTATTAACAAAAGTTGACTAAATTTAATGAAGTGATCCTGAAAACGCTTAATTAATATGAATTGCGAATTGAATATGTTTTTATGTTCATTCCTTTGTATTCAAAATAGCATAGGCCATTTCTAAAATTGCCTTTTAATCATTTTTAAGATGCGCTTATTAACAGACGGTTGAATCTTTTTTTTAATGTATTTTATTTTTCAGATATAAAATCTGGTGTGCATTGAATATAATTTACAAAATATGATGCCTTATCCGAAATAGGGAACAAAAAAAAAGATTCCTTTTTGAAATTATACACATTGCATTGTAAATATAAATCGTAAAATATAGAGACATAAAAATGTTAAATATTATTTCCCTGTTTAGACGATTATGAATACGTCAAAATGAAGAGTTATTTTGGTCCAGTACATTTGCTTTATAACAAGACTTTATTTTATGTGGCCAGCTATCTATATGTCTAAACATGGTGTGCACATTTTTTATATCATTTTAATACGACCATTTTTTTAAAAATAGTATTTTAGGAAGTACATTTATAATTTTGTTTATTTGCGCTATGAGTCAATAAGCTTTTGCCTTTTAAAGGGATAGTGCCACATGTTCTTTATCTCATAGACGTGGTTAAAAATATTATATAACTTACAATTGTGATACGATGCAGTTTCGTAATTATATATTAAATTTTTGAGTGACGAGGGTGGTAGAGCTCTTTCGGAAAACATATAAGTTATGTTAATTTTGTTCAAGTGGGAATGAAATTGTAAATTTAGTTATTATGGTCGGCAAGAATCATTATTTATTAAGTCATATCTTTTGAATAGTAAGTTTATGTTAAAAGGCACTGCATTAAGTGAAAACAGCTCACGCGGTAAAATGGCATATCTCTGTTTCTCATAAGATTTTAACTAAATAGTTGAATCTGAAATTTAACTTGGCAATAAAAATTGTAATAACCATCACCTAATGCAAGACTGTTGAGTATGCTCCCGGGATGGTAACTATCACTTTTTTAAAAATTTAACACTCATGGGGCACCGGGGGCCCATATCGTCATGTTTTGCTTATACGAGCTATATAAAAATTAGTTTAATCTTTAGCTACTGTGTAAATTATTGGATCTTAACCAAAATGTGTATATGACAACTTGATAGCCAATATTAAAATACTATAGGGCACTAAACTGCTA
Organism: Ampullaceana balthica; assembly: GCA_944989445.1. Lineage (NCBI taxonomy): Eukaryota > Metazoa > Mollusca > Gastropoda > Lymnaeidae > Ampullaceana > Ampullaceana balthica. The sequence goes on along the minus strand of CALYLW010002844.1, from coordinate 8,798 downwards.
ATATTCATTCCTTTGGGGCTGGGGGCCCAAAAATTCACATTTTTTAAGCGTTTAAGATTTTATTCACCATTCAGTCATTAACAATCTTGACAAATTATGACACATGTATCAATTATTATACTAATTGAAATGAACAGATGTTTTGAACTTTATATCTTGCCCAGAATGGGCCCTGGGACCCTTAATGTCGTTTTTATCTTATGTGAGCTATATAAAAAATAGTTTCTACGTTAGCTACTTAGTAAATGAATAGATCTTCACCAAACTTTGCACACATAAACTTGGTAGCCTATATTAAAATACTATAGACACTGCACTTCTAATGCCAATATCTTCGTGGCCGGGGCCCCACATATCTTTTTTCGTATATGTTTAAGATATTTTTCCTATTTACTTTTTAAAGAGCTTGAGAAATATAGCCACAATAAAAATGAACTAAAATGAACATGTTTTTGAAATTGACCTCTTGCACCGAATGGGCCAGGGCCCCTTTAAATTAATGCTATTTTCCACCGATTGTAGGTATATAAAAAGTAGTTTAAGAGTTAGATATTGAGAAAAAAACTGGATTTTGACAAAACTTGGAATATAAAAACTTAAGAGCCTATATTACTATAGGGCACTGAACTCTTAATTTCCATTCCTTCGAAAAAGTCTTTTTACTGAACTTTAATCATTGTATTCCCTATTCAATTTTACACGATATTGAGGAATATATATTGAGTACAATAGATAAAAACAACATTAAGGGCCCCAGGGCCCATTCTGGGCAAGATATAAAGTTCAAAACACCTGTTAATGTCAATTTGTATAATAATGGATACATGTGTCATTATTTGTCAAGATTGTTAATGACTGAATAGTGAATAAAATCTTAAACGTTTAAGAAATAAGTACAATGGCAATAAAAAAAAACTATAATATCACTCATTTTGGGGCTGGGGCCCTTAATATCGTTTCTTCTTTTGTACGCTATTTAATTATTAATTTATTTATCCGTTTGCTATGAAACTTGGATTTTTTTTTCACACTCCACGAAGATTTCTTCAGAATTATTTTTAAACATACCACTCATTGGTTTCTTTAAATTTATTCCTTTTTACTTTGATCGTTGCAACGCACGACGGGTCTACTAGTATATAGATAAAAAAAGAATTTACTTTAATAGGCCCATTTGGTTCAAGAAGTACATTTTGAAAACCTATTCATTTAAATTCAGTTTCATCATGGATATATTTCGCAACATCGTAAAAAACTGAGTGGGAAATAATATCTTAGAGTATATAAAAAAAAGACATTTTGGCCCCCCGGCCCATTCGATGTAAAATGTAAATTTCCAAATGCTGTTCATTTTGTTTCAGGTTCATCATGGATCTGTTTCTCAAGAACGTTAAAAATAGAATGGCAAATAATATCTCTTTCATATACGAAAAAACGACATTTGGGGCCCCTAGCCATGAACAATTGGACATTAGAAGTGCATTGCCTTTGTTATTTTAATAAGTGCGACCAGGTTTTTATATTCAAAGTTTGGTTAAGATTCATTAATTTACTCAGTAGCTATCACAAATAATAATTTGTATATAGCTTATATAAGCAACACAAATGACATTAAGAGCCCCAGGGACTAATTAGTGCAATATATCTAGTTCAAAACACATGTTTATTTCAATCAATTTCATAGCGGATATATTTCTCTATTTTTATCTAGATCTTTCATACTTGGAATAATGTCATAAGTAAAACTTATTAAACGTTCTTGTGAAAATCTAAATAACCCTGAAATGTCTCTCTTATATGTCATCTTTTAACCAACTACGCAAAAATACAAGTGTGTTGACATTATTGGGTTCAAGTGATAAGCGGGACTAATTGACAAAATAACTAGCCGAGCTGAACAATAATTCACATGGAACTAAGGTAACTCGTATGCACAAAACGGTCTTGACCTTGGCAAGGAATGACATTATCGGACATTAGTGTTCATTAAGACTTCACAGCAACAAGAGGAAATGGAACTGAAACCAACGGTGATGCATAACCGTCGTGCGAGACGGATGGATGCCGATTATATATATTTATATTAGGGCTGTTAGCGATTAATTTAATTTTAATCGATAACTTTTTAAATATAATCGATTAATTAATCATAAATGAGGTGAAATTACACGTTATCGGTCGATAATAAATAGAATAATTTATTTAATAATGTCCTACTTATCAATTCTGAAATTGGATTCAGTTCTCTAGATATTATTTATCGTGACGTAAATTAAACAATAAGAATTAAACATATAGTATTTCAAGGGGCATAATTCTTTCTTTTTTTATGTACTTCTTTTATCTTAAAGATGAATATATTATAATAGCTTTTGTAGTTTCATTTCAAATATTTTTAGTTATAAAGAATTAATATCAAAACAAAATTCATGACTGAATTTTATTTCTTTTTGATTTATATATATTCCTATGAACGGTAGCTGTAAACTACATATTTTAAAAAATTTATAAAACTTAATGCTAGAATGAAAGAACATCACCCCATTCTTACTGTATGCATCATTGTACATAATCTGTTAACAAGTGACACGCCACTTGACTCCCGTGTATTATTAAAGGGACATCTCAAATAAATAAATTAAGGTAAAAAAATTATTTTTAAAAACCACGTTTTTACAAGTGGGCTAAAAAGAAGAAAATAATTTAAAACGTGTAAGTTTAAACACCTCCAATTCTTAAAACTAAAAACGTGGGGCGGGCGCTTATGTGGTTTAACATATGCTGTTCACTAATTCTCTCACTTATAGATCTCTCTTTAGCCTTCTAAATTAGAACTCTTTAATTTTTATACCAAACACCCGCCCCGCGTTTTTAGTCATATTAAATCGAAGTACTTGAACTTACAAGTTTTAAATTATTTTCTTCTTTTTAGTCCACTTGTAAAAACGTGAATTTAAAAATCATTTTTTTATCTTTATTTATTTTATTCTTTTTAGTCCACTAATAAAAACGTGTTTTTTAACAATATTTTTTACCACTATTTATTTTACCAAACAACTCACAAGCGCCCGCCCAACGTTTTAAAAACATTGTGATGTGGTCAAGGGGGGAAATCACAATTGTCAACAAAAGCCGGCGGTACAGTTGCTTTTATATAGACTAAAGATAAACTAAAAAGTTCAATAATTTAATAATGGTACATTCGATCGATCTGAAATTTTTATACAATGCATTGTCATCCAAGATCTATCTGTGGTAACATTTTCGGATCTCTAGGACCATCAGAAGTGGTTCAATTTTACGTTGGCAGATTTTAAAAAAACTTGGACAATGCCACATGAACGAAAGCGAGTTAATAATAAAACAAACCCGTAAAAACAAAGTTTTTATATATGTCTCATATATAAGGAATGTATAGTCAAAAACTTTGTTTATACGAGTTTGTTGTTTTTTCTTTACTAATCACTGTCTTCATTTATCAAATACCGTTCGGTGTGCATTTTCTATTTCTTAGTTTCATTTTACGCAATTTAATTTGGATATTTGCCTGCATAAATTTGACTGATTTATCAAAAAATTATACAAGCTTGCAATTTAATTTTTTTCTGATGATAAAACCGATAATACATTACAATTAAGAAAACAGTGTCAAGTCGTAATTTCAAACAAATATGAATGGTTTAAGAAGATAACTACGGTAGTCTTGTTAGAGGCGCAACATTAGCAGACAAAGAAATAAACAAAACACACACGCACCCGACCTACCCCACACACACACTTGCACCAATAGACAACTCTACAGTTATTACCCGAAGCACATACCATGCCATCGCATTATTCTAGCAATATCCCACATATATTTTTAAAATATTTTTATTGTAAAGTTTTATCATTCTTCTACCCGTTAATCCAAAACATCCATTCCTTTACAGTTTATGCATGACCTTAGTTCAGGACAAATTAGGTATGTTTTTTTTGAGCTATATAATACTTATGTGAATATTGATTCCTCGGGTAGGGGGGTTTGGGCATATTGCTTATTTGTTTAAAATGCACACGTTGAGTCGCAAGGTTTTGGCTAAAAATTTACCCTGCTTTTTAGCTTAATCTATGCAAAAATGATATTATCAGTGACTAAGAAATAGTGTTGCTGACACCCAGGGTTCGGTGATATTATTAACTCCTGACCCTAGAAATAAAAAGCACCCTTCAAATAGTTCTCAAATTTGCCCTCTTTATAAAAATAACTATTCCGCTTATTAGCCTCACTCTTACACCAGTGTATATAACTCCTATTCATATTCCATTTTCTTATTTAAAATCCCTGAGCATTTACTTTCAATACACCTTTTCTTAATGTCAGTTTATAGAGCAATCGATCCTAAACACTCACTTGTATTATGTAAGCACCAAAGGTAAATAAAACGTATTCCTATCAAACATTCGCCATTTTTTATCACAAATGGCTTGTTAAATGCACCAAATGCGGTTCCGTGTGCATTTTATAAATTAAATTTTATGGAATTTTAATGTTGCTTTAAGACCGTATAAAATTTACTTCCGTCCAATAATATACGTAGGTAAAAGTTCACCCCAACTTATGCTTAAAAGAATGTTAACAGTGGCTAAGATAAAATTAAAGTACCCTTCAAAAGTTCACAAAGGTTTGCTCTATATCAAAATAAATATACCGCCAATTATCCCCAGTGGATATTATAACTATACATAATCCAATTTCTTCTTAGAGAGACTTGGTAAGTTCTTTTCAATCTTTATTTTCATTTGTAGCAATCTATAAATGGAACAATAAATAAATATTTAAAAGTCTTTAAAAAAAATAAAAATCAAACAAATGTTTTTTTTAAAAAAAATAAATAAAAACGATATTAAGGGCCCCTGGTCTAAAATGAGTGATACTTTGAATTTCTTTAGTGTGGTGGTACGTTTACTAAAAACGACACTTGGGCCCCCAGCCCCTAGGGAATGGAAATTAGGAGTTAAGTGCCCTATAGTAATTTAATATAGGCTCTTAAGTTTTTATATACCAAGTTTGGCAAAGATCCATTTTCTCATTATCTAATGTTTAACTAATTTTTACATATCTATTATAGGAAAAAAGCGATATGAAGGGGCCCCCGAATATGTTCGGTGCAAGATTTTATAATCGTAACGCCTGTTCATTTTAATTTATTTCATAATGCATACAGTTATTTATATTTTTCAAGATCATTAAAAGATTGTTTTCTTAGAATTTATTCCCTTTTACCGAGATCGTTGCAAATTTCTGGAATAATCTTTGAAAGGATACTTTGACCAATCTTGTGTTACAAGCCTAAGTCCTGAAAGGATGATCCTATTGTAAAAAGATAGAAGAAATCAATAAAAAATACAATAAGTCAAAACATGAGTTTAATACATGACTGCCATTGCCAAAATATATTGTGCGGTTTATGTAAATAAACGAACAAAAATTAAAATGAGAGTATTAAATCTAATGTGTACAATTACAATATTCAGTACATAGTCACGTTTTTTTCTCTTTTTTAATAACAATTTTTCTTTTACCACTCAAATAGTCTCTTTCTCCTCCACCATCTGACCGACCTCGCAAAGCAGTTTATTTAGAATACCCCCAACGGACCTTAGAGTCTTTGAGGGAAAAGTGTGTATACCACTTAGTTAAATATTGTTGAGATTTTACGCGCGGTTAGTAGCATTCAAAGAGACATCTAGTCCTTTGAAGTTGCCCGTGGCCACCGGAGTATGACCAGAAGACGTTAAATGGTATTCTGGTGTTAACTGGCCCGGTCAGGAGATTCTGCGATGGAAGGAGTAACCGACCGCGGGACTGGGCAAAGGTGTCAAATCTGTCCAGGGGTAGAATGACCAGACGCGCAGGTGGTCTTGGTAGGGGTAGGTAATTGGTGAGGGTCTCACAAGAGACGGTTATTTCAAACTGACCCCACCCCTAGATAATTGACAGATGACTTAAGACAAGGAATTTTAGGGGCGGAGTCACTAGGGGTATTAGAGGGGACGCACTAATGAGAGCTAGGAGGAGGGCCAGGCTAGGGGACGAGAAGAGACCATGGGAGACTTGTAGACAGTTGGATAGATAGGAGGAGCAGAGTGCAGAGAGTAGATGGTAGACAGTAGATGGTAGACAGTAGATGGTAGACAGTAGATGGTAGACAGTAGATGGTAGACAGTAGATTGTAGACAGTAGATGGTGACAGTAGATGGTAGACAGTAGATGGTAGACCGTAGATGGTAGACCGTAGATGGTAGACAGTAGATGGTAGACAGCAGATGGTAGACAGCAGATGGTAGACAGTAGATGGTAGACAGTAGATGGTAGACAGTAGATGGTAGACGGTAGATGGTAAACAGTAGTTGGTAGACAGTAGATGGTAAACAGTAGATAGTAGAATTGGACTTAGGACAGTTAGTCTTGGACTTATGTGAATTTAGAATTGAGAGTTTATGTTGGAGTTAATGAATGAAGCAATAAACTAATCATAAGTGTTCATGCAGTCTTGGAGTTTGCGGTTGATTATGAGAAGACAAGTGTGACGAGTGATTAAGAAGAATTGAGTGAAATTAGAGAGTTAGACACACGAGGACCACAGGTTCCCCACAATATACATAAATAAGTTTTTCTTACCTGATAAAAGATATAGAAGATTCACAACGAACCTTAATTCAGGTGAAATTCACGTAAATGACCCAAAATAGCTGGAGCTCTGTCCACAGATAGAACAAGAGTCTTCCCGTTTTAAATTTAAATAAACTTTATCAAGGAATTCATTAACTTTATTGAGTATATCAAATCCTTGACATCGCAATCTGATAAGAGCACGAAACAACATATCCTCTTTTTTTCAAACGAAAACCTTTGCATTAAAAGAAAGTACCACTTAAAGAGCACATTTAATAAAATAATATACTAATAAATTGCCTTGCTCAGTTTTAATGCATTAATTTTAAATGCCACATAGAGACGATATTGGATATAGTTAAGTAATGTAGATTAAGATTATTGTCATTCATGTCAATACAAATGAAAGTGGAGAGGAGTTTGGTGTCTTTGTATATTGCGTAGATAAGAAATGTTCATAAACAATTTTAAATGTGTTTTCTGGAAGGAACCTGTTCAATAGTGGTCTTCTATCCCAAGCATACTCGTACACATGACGTATTTTTAATATATCTAGAGCAGGGGTCTACAAACCTTTCTGCCGGAAGGCCACATTAACTGTCAAACAGCAGTTTGGGGGCCAACTATACAGTTTTATGGTAAACTATAGGTAAAAATAGTATCTTTTTTGGAGATTAAAAGGTCACCATGGGCCGGATGAGAGGGTCTCTCGGGCCGAAACTGCCTGGGGCCGTAGTTTGGAGAGCCCTGATCTAGAGGGTTTTATATGTCCCCAATGAGCCTGAATTACCCCCAAGAATTCCCTTCTTACCCTAAAAGGGTTAATTTAACACTGTTCGCCAACCTCTGGTATAAAGTATAAAGTCTTTCAAAGTAATAGTGTAAGTATCATTATGGTACAGGCACATATTAAATACTTTTTTTAAAAAATGGGTTTAAAGATCGTCATTTGTCATCGATCAACTAATACTGCATCTGATAATCGTAAGCAACGTGTTTTTTCACTGTAATGTGATGTTATTCATAAACAAATTAAAGTTTTTATCATATCATAAATTTAAAAAACAAAGAACAACTAAATTTATGACGTCGTTGTAGATTTTAACATTGATTTCATCTGTTAACTTTGAACTTTTTTTTAGTCCGTGTTCACGTGATATGGAGACAGCGTATCAATACACAATTTTGAAATGTGTGACAAGACGATCATTTGATGGACATTTGACGGGAATTTGATGCTGGAGACTGCTCTTAAAAGACATTGATAGTGTCATATCTGGCGTGCATTAAAATCCCTTTCAGCACCGCACTAAAAAGCACCGGCTCTGATCTATTTAATATGATTTTGTACGAGATACTTCTGAGACGGTAAGATTAAAGAGAAGTTAATACATTTTTTTGACTTTGATTAAGTTGTAATTTACAAGTCTATGAGAGATAGTGTTATTGACATTATTTGCTAAAATATTACATATTATGTATATTAAAATTATATCTGGCAACATTTTTTAATCAAAGAAAAAATTTGTTTCAAATTGATATTTAAAACAAAAATAAAGACAATGAAATTTGTGTTATTTCTTTGATATATATTCATATCGAGTTGTTTCTACTGTCGTCTGGCTGATCTACCGTAGATGTATAATATTACATCAGTGGCACGCCACGTACAGTCGCCCCTTGTAATGGGGAATAATATGATCAGTGGCACGCCACGTACAGTCACCCCTTTTAATGGGGAATAATATGATCAGAAGACGCCACGTACAGTCACCCCTTTTAATGGGGAATAATATGATCAGTGGCACGCCACGTACAGTCACCCCTTTTAATGTGGAATAATATGATCAGTGGCACGCCACGTACAGTCACCCCTTGTAATGGGGAATAATATGATCAGTAGCACGCCACGTACAGTTGCCCCTTGTAATGGGGAATAATATGATCAGTGGCACGCCACGTACAGTCACCCCTTTTAATGGGGAATAATATGATCAGTGGCACGCCACGTACAGTCACCCCTTGTAATGGGGAATAATATGCCTATGAATTATTTTGTTAATCTTACCCTAGTTGTTGACTTAGTTAGATTAAAACAAGCTGATGAGATTAGTTCGTTATTTTATATTTAAATAATTCA
>CALYLW010002843.1:0-26895 GCA_944989445.1 Ampullaceana balthica | reverse complement strand
TAATAAGTGCTCCACAGGTAGCCGAGCGTCTCTAGTTACTGGGGCCATATATTAATAAGTGCTCCACAGGTAGCCTAGTGTCTCTAGTTACTGGGGCCATATATTAATAAGTGCTCCACAGGTAGCCTAGTGTCTCTAGTTACTGGGGTCATATATTAATAAGTGCTCCACAGGTAGCAGAGCGTCTCTAGTTACTGATCTTATCGCGGCTGATCCGCCGGCTCTGGTGAAGTAGAGAAATCATGATTACGCTGTAGGTGACACCTGTGTACATGTCGGTCGTTTACGTGTCATTAAATCAATCGATAACCAATTTTTTTTAAAGTGTTTGATGCCATTTTCATGATCCGTTTCACTTGTCAACAGAATGACAGCGACAATGAAGATAGTCGTAATTTATAGCTACAAGTAATAAGCGTGGGAGCACGAGATTTACTTCATTTATTCATAAACATAACTAACCAATTACCCTACCGATAAATTAATTTTTACAAAGTGTTAATACAAGTAAAAGGGGAAGACTTATTTTTTAACATAAAATGTGATGTCCATTTGTTTGTGATGTCCATTTGTTTGTGATGTCCATTTGTTTGTGATGTCCATTTGTTTGTGATGTCCAATTTCTTTGTGATGTCCATTTGTTTGTGATGTCCATTTGTTTGTGATGTCCATTTGTTTGTGATGTCCATTTGTTTGTGATGTGCATTTGTTTGTGATGTCCATTTGTTTGTGATGTCCATTTGTTTGTGATGTCCATTTGTTTGCGATGTCCATTTGTTTGTGATGTCCATTTGTTCAATAAGTATCCAATATGAAGGCTGTGTGATTTTCAATAAATATTATGTTCCCATCATTTAGGAACTGTTTTGAAAGTTCAGTACTAGCCTTATAAAAATTTCAGTACTAGCCTTATAAAAATTACAGTACTAGCCTTATAAAAATTAAGCTAAAAGTTCACAGTGTAATGGCTATACATTTGACCAGCTGTAATTCAGGACGCTGTAATGAGACCGACGTTGATATAAATGGAGACTAATATATTAACATGCCGTTTATTTTTTTGGATGTGTTTGAATGTTCTATAAGTGTAAAACTGTGTTGTTTACAATAATTGTTTACATCCTAGAACTTCATCACTAGTTGGAAATAATATTCGGTTAAAATCTACAGCGTCTCTTAATAATTATAACTTTTTAAAAATTAGGATTATTTATTATGCTTCAAATGATCTTCACTTGTTTAGTTATTAGGATTATTTGAAAAATTAAAGCAATTTGGAAATGAATTTGAATTTATCTTCCTGATTCCTGTTATTTAAAAAACGGCACCTTTTTTCTTCCAGATAGCAAATAACATTAAAATTATTATATCTAAGGCGCTCTGAAGATTTGATTTCATCTCTTATCGTCCAATTACCGAATTATTTTCAACAAGATACGACCTGCGGCGTAGCATGCGCCGCAGATTTGCTCATCATGGATAGTGCAAAGAACGTGAGAGTACGGACACAAACTGCAGCACGAAGTAATGGAACAAAAAGAGAGTAACCGTGGAGACATGAGCTCAGCGGTTGTTAAAAAACGGTGAAAAGAACGGGCAGGGAATTGTTAAATTTGTTTAATTGTTCCCACTGGGGCTTGAACCAGGGCCTTTCCGCACGCAAGGCGGGCGTGATGACCACTACACTACGAATCACTTGTTATTATGTCAAGGAACAACGCAAGTTAGCGCAAGAGAAAATGTTGCCCCCCCCACCACACACACACACACTTTTTTCTTTCAATTCGACTACGCTTGCCAACAGTGATCGGTCGACCCCAGCGAGGGTCATTCGTCATGCTCATTTGCACATCCTCGTTTTGGGTGAAATATATATATATATATATATATATATATATATAGATGGTGATATACAATTTGAGTCGCTTAACAACTGGAGCGTTCGGATGCAGTTATACCATAACTTACTAGCAATCTCGACCTTATTATCATTCTAATTTTTTATTTAAATAATAATACAGAAGTTGGAGGGTCTAATATCTGGGAAATAAAGAAATTAAAAAAACGTTTTGTATGCAGTTAAGTAATTGAAATGTACAATGGAGCATGCAAGGAAAATCTACCTATAAAATCAGCTAAATTTTAATCTTTAAGTATTTCATTTCAACTTAATGAGAAACGTCACGGCAATAATAAATGTTTACACTCATAAACAAGGGCATTTATTTTTGACAGTAATTGATTTTTTTTTAATGTTTACTTTGTGAAGCAAGTAATCCTTAATGACTTTGTAGCATAGCAAATTTCATTTTTTTTAAAAATAGTATAACATGTCATTTGAAAGAGGCGAAATATCTTTTGATCTATTAATAAATAGTCGGGCTGCGGAAATTAACGATTAATTTCTCGATTAATCTTTAAAAGTTTTAACGATTAAATTATTTTTAAACGATTAATCGACCCTTCACTTACAAATTAAGTCAAAAAGTTATAAAAAAATAATAATTTTAATAAAAAATTCGGCTGATAAATAATAACACATTTCCTGACGATTACACGAACATTTTGGTTTTAAATTATTGACTGACGGGAATGTTCATAATGTTTGCCTACCATGGTTCTAACACTTCGCCTACTTATCAAACCAAATGAAAAGTGCATTAAGCTAATGATACATCAGTTCCATGTGAACGATTGTTCAGCTCGGCTGGTTACATTGTCCATTAGACCCGCTCATCACTTGAACCAAATAATTTCAACACACTTGTCTTTTTGCGTAGTTGGTTAAAAGATGACATTTAAAGGAGACATTCCAGTGTTGTTTAGATTTTCAACAAAATCGTTTAATAAGTGTTACTTATGACATCATAAATTTTAATTTTTGGCTTTAATCGAAATTAACGATTAATTAATCAATAATTATTCAAAAGTTAACGATTAAAATTAAATTTAAATTAACCGTTAACAGCCCTCATATATAGTGTTGATAATATGATAACTTTAATCTGAAAATGATTTTTATTTTAAATAGCTGACAAGCAAATAAAAACATTAGAAGTCATTACTTGGGTAATGTTAATTTTACCTTTAGGCCGTGGTGGAATAAAATATGCTGACTCATCTTTATTATCAACATAACTGAACACTGAAATGTAAATAAAATGAAGAAGAGTTAGTGTTATGGAAAGTTTATGAGTGAGAGTTAGTGTTATGGACAGTTTATGAGTGAGAGTTAGTGTTATGGACAGTTTATGAGCCAGAGTTAGTGTTATGGACAGTTTATGAGCTAGAGTTAGTTTTACAAATAGTGTGAGGTTAAAAGTGGACGGTAGTGTTGAGTGGTCGAGTGGCAGCGCGCTCGACTGTCGTACCGATGGTCACGGGATTCGAATCCATGTCGAGGCAAGGATTTGTTCCCGGGGCCTAGGGCGTCCCTGAGTCACCCAGCTCCGAATGGGTACCTAACACTAGTTAGGCGGCTGGGTAATGCGTGGAACCCACAAAGCCGTGGCCTGTGATCGCTGCATCACTTGCCAACAGACCATCTGTCATGGTTTGTGGACGCAATTATCTTCTGCATGGAAGGAGCGTCTGTATTGAGAAGATATGCTAGAGTTATTTTAATGGCTAGTAAAGTTAGTTTTTTTTAAAAAGTTTGTTTGAAATAGTCTAATTTACATAAAACTGTTTAAAATATGTAACGATTGTTAGAATGTTAACTGAAATAATTATGTTATTAGCAATACAATAAACGCGTCTTAAGTAATATACTTTACTAATGATTAATATATCTTAGTAACGCTATTTTAACATTAAAATTGTCAATTACATAATTACATATATTACATATTGTTTCAGATATAAAGTAACCTCTTCTATAAACAAATCTGATTTGATACGCCTCATACTTTGTCTTGTGCAAGCACAATACAAACTATACAACGAACACAAACTATACAAATAACACTGTACAAACAATACAAAGAAGACAATACAAACAATACAAAGAAGACAATACAAACTATACAAAGAAGACAATACAAACTATACAAAGAAGACAATACAAACTATACAAAGAACACGATCCAAACTATACAAAGAACACGATCCAAACTATACAAAGAACACGATACAAACTATACAAAGAACACGATACAAACTATACAAAAAATCAATACAAACTATAAAAAGAACACGATCCAAACTTTGCAAAGAAGACAATACAAACTATACAAAGAACACGATACAAACTATACAAAAAAATCAATACAAACTATACAAAGAACACGATACAGACTATACAAATAAAACGATCCAAACTATACAAAGAACATAATACAAACTATACAACGAACACAATACAAACTATACAAAGAACACAATACAAACTGTACAAAGAACACGATACCAGCTATACAAAGAATTCAATACAAACTATACAAAGAACACTATATAAACTGTACAAATAACACGAAATTAAAAGAACATAAAACAAACTATACAAAGAACACAATACAAACTATAAACAGAACTTAAGAACACAAACTATACAAAGGAACTATCTGAATGCCAACGTCCGTGTGCCATGATCCGCCAATAAGTAACCGCCACCGCAACAAAGCCTGCCACCACCCTCTCCCCCTTTCCCCAGAGCCAGTCGGACGACAATAACAGCAACTCTTAGCAACGGAAGATAAGCCATCAGATTTGTCCCTTGCTTTCTGGCCTAGTGATGAAACGTGTGTAACAAATTTTAGTCATTTTTTTTGCTACGGTAAACGACCTCAAAGGGTAACTTGTATTTCACCCGCGTAGTGCGTCATGCTTGACCATTGAATGTCCAGTCATCTTGTGTTAGTTGTTTCTGTCCGTCTTAAAGAATAAATAATCTAGAAGCGAACTTACCAGAAGCAAACAGCTGTGTGGCCACGACGACCCCAGCAAGTAAACACATGGTAACAGAGCCAACGCGAGCCGAGCTTGTCCTGTCCATACTTGGCGTTAGCATATATTCGAAGTTGTCGTGTGGCTGTACGAGAGTAGCACTTCCTGTACGTGTGGTAGGGGAAGTTCTTGTTTTGTCTTAAACGTTTTTCTTTTATCAAACTGAACATAAAATGTTACGTTGTTTTGTTTGTTTTCTTGTAGGTGTTAAAATGTAAATCAACTGTAAGCATGTGCACAGCCGGTATTTACAACAACACTTCTACTTCAAAACTTGAGAACAAAATCTTTCCAATCGCAACAGCTGTAGCCAGAGGTGTGTTGGCCACGCGATCAATTTTGTCACGTCTGCTATACGTTGTTTGGGTCACATATCACTTTTCCTTAAAAGACTTGGCTACAATGGACAACGAATGTACTCCACAAAATTCTTGACTTTTTTTTTCTTGTTGTTTTCTTCGAGCCGGATGCTACACGGAGCCGAAGAGATAACTCGCAGAGTAAAAGGTATCACATGTCAAAGTCGGGCCCAGCCCTCGAGCGTAGCCTCGGGTTTTGGCAGAGAACAACGGCAACCTTGCTGTCCATACTTATATATACTTACTCACGTTCAGAGCGAAACCGAGCTATGCCCGCACTGTCGATGTGTAATAAATAGTTCGGTATGGATTATCGTGCATGGATGGTGGAGGTCACGGTGATAGGTCCAGGATTTAAATATTAGAATAATCTCAGTGGCGCACGTGGGGATTATGGTTTGAACCAGTTACCGGACACAGTTATGTGTGTGTGTGTGTGTTGGTGTATGTGTGTGTGATAGTGTGAGTGGGTATGTATGCGTGGGTGTGTGAGTGTTTGTGTGTGTATGAGTGTGTGATCATGAGAGTGTTTGTGTTTGTGTGAGTGTGTGTGTATGTATGTGTATGTGTGTGTGATCATGTGAGTGTTTGTGTCTAATAGTATGATTGTGATTGAGTGTGTGGGGGAGGGGGGGCGTGTGGTTGAGTCGTTTCGTTTTCTTACATCTGGGTTATGGTAAAGTAAACTTTCTTTTTAAAAAAACGAGAAGTGAAATGGGCGGGGCTCACATACTTGACAGACGTCAGATTTACGAAAAATATTTTCATCGAGGGATTATGGGAGGGATTATGGGAGGGATTATGGGAGGGATTGTGGGATGATACATTTAATGACCCCGGTGTGTTGTGTTGGCATCGTTCACTGCTGTTACTCTCTGAGGGACCTTCCAAAGTCAAAGTCAAGAGCTTGGTGGGAAGCAATTCAAACTTTTTAAATTTTGTTCAGTCAATTCAAAGTCCACGTGATCGCTCTAAGATATGATTTGACCACTGCGTGGACAACAACAGACCAAGTCCGCTTTGTTGACTTTCATGCCGGGGTGGCGGCGGGGGTGGGTTTGGGGTAGAGGGTGGGGGAGGCAGGTGCTTATAAAATGCATTAGGCATTAGCTACATGAGTGACGATCCCTTTAAACGAAAATTTAAAAAACGTAAAAAATAATAGTAAAATATGATTTGTTTAAAAACGCGTTTTTATAAGTGGATTGAAGAGAAGAAAATAATTTAAAAGGTTATAAGTTCAAGTACTTTGATTTAATATGACTAAAAACGTGGGGCGGGTGTTTGGTATAAAAATTAAAGATTTATAATTTAGAAGGCAAAAGAGATATCTATAAGTGAGAGAATGAGTGAACTGCATATGTAAAACCTCATAAGAGCCCGCCCCACGTTTTTAGTCATATTAAATCACAGTACTTGAACGTATAATTTTTAACTTATTTTATTCTTTTTAGTCCACGTATAAAAACTTAGTTTTTACAAATCCTTTTTTACCTTTTTTTTTGTTTTAATCATTTTTAGTCCACTAAAAAGTAAAAATGTGGTTTTTTAAAAATCTTTTTTTTTACCTCTTTTTATTTTACCAAACACCTCATCAGCACTCGCCCAACGTTTAGTAACAAAGCGATGAGGTAACGGGGAGAAGTGGGCACGTGAAATCTAACAACGGCAGTCGGATACAGATGCTTATATAGAGATAAACTAAAAAATTAAATAATGTAATTACGGTACATTCGATCGATCTGAAATTTTGATACAATGCATTGTCATCCAAGATCTATCTGTGGTAAAAATTGGAGCTCTCTAGGACCATCAGAAGTGATTTAATTTTACGTTGGCAAATTTGAAAAATTGCGAACAGACATATAGACACAAAAGCAAGTTAATAAAAACATGGTAAAAACGTGGTAAAAAAACACTTTTTGACTATAAATTCTTTATAAAGGAGACATAACTAAAATAATGTTCATTATAATACGCAGCGCAAGACAATTAAAAAATCCCAAATTTTAGTTATGTCTCGTAAAACATGTTTAATATAATACGTACCGATCGGGAACATATTTTTTAAAAGTATCGTCAATATAATACGCACTTTATTGCGCGACAGGAAAGATGGTTCAATATAATACGCACCGCGACAAAAAAAATAACATGCTACATAGATATAAATAAAGATAATCTAAAAATCATTAATTTAATAAGAGTACATTCGATCGATCTGAAATTTTGAAACATCAATTTTATCATCGCCATCAGTGTGCCTGAAAAATTTCAGCTCGCCAACATACGAGGAAGTGGGTTAAAAATCGATCCAAAGTTTTTTCAGCAAGCAATGCATCAAGCATACACCACGAGTTAATTAATATAAAGGATTTAAAAATGTAAAATTGTGCAGTCTAATTTGATTTTTTAAAGATATTTTGGAGACAGCAACAACTTATATGGGTGTGGGGGGGGGGTTGGGAGTGGCGGGTAGAGTGGGTGGTAATTCGTTTGAAGAAGTAGATCGAAGCGTTTCGTGTCATGTGGAAAAGGACTTTCACAGCAGTGGATAGTAGATAGGATGAATACGCGCGCTTTAAATAGTTCCGTGATGGGAGGTAATTTCTGTCATCTACGTAGACTTGGTGAGCCACGCCCTCAACTGTATGAGAAAACAACAAATGCCGTAGAAGAATCTTTGATAAAATCGAAACTGGATTAATGAGATTCAGTTGTGAAAAAAAAGAAGCCGTAAAAAAACAAGTTTTTTTTTACTATAAATCCTTTATGCACGAGACGTAACTAAAAGAATGTTCATTATAATACGCAGCGCAAGATCATCCAAAAATACAAAATTGTAGTTATGTCTCGTAAAACGTGTTTAATATAATGCGCACCGATCAGGAATATGTTTATAAAAAGTGTTGTCAATAAAATACGCACCTTATTGCGCGACAGAAAGGTTGTTCAATATAATGCGCACCCTTACACTCTATCTAAAAAAATAACATGATACATAGAGATAAATAAAATAATCTAAAAAATCAATGATTCAATTACGGTACATGGGATCGATCTGAAATTTGTATACATCGTTTTTATCATCGGTACGAAACTGCCTGCAAAATTTCAGCTCGCTAGCTCACGAGGAAGTGGTTTAAAAATTGATCCAAGTTTTGGCGACAAGCAAGGGTTCAAGAGTGCAAGCAAGCAGACACCAAGAGTTAATATAAAGGATTTAAAAATACTATGACATTAATAAAATGTCCAATATTATCATAACTTTTTACTCGGAAGCTCACGAGTTGTTTTTTTTGGTGTTTGTTTTTTTGTTTGTTTGTTTTGTTTTGGTTGTATGGACGAGGCGTGTTTAAATTGTTGCATTCTCTTGTGGAATTTTTAAACTAATGAAAAATACAAGGCTACCGCTATCGTGCGGTTTAACCGAGGGGTCTGTAAATAGCGGTAAATTATCTCATTTGGGGTAAAAAAATGGAACTCCTGGCGTTTGACCAAAAACCAACCGGACAATGATATAAAACTTAAAACGTTATAATTGTATCAAATAGATTCATCCACCCCCCCCCCAAAAAAAAATAATAAGAGAACCAAACTGAGTGGCGGTGACATCACAAATGCTTTGATGTCAACATCAAATGACGCAGGGTAACAATTTCATACATTCTAATGGGTTCTCAAACTTAAGGATTATAAATAGATTTAATTTTATTTTCCTTTCTTGATAACTTACGTCGACCTGTGTCTGATGGCCTACCGACCGGCACTTTGAGAAGCGCTTATTTTAAAAAAAAAGTCATTAAATAAATTGTAAGTGACCAAATATTTCAGTGGAAGTTTTACTTCAAGTTACCCTTTTGATGTGACGTCACATTTCTTCAACCCCCTCCATCCCCCTCGTCACGCTTCGTCACAAAAGTGTGACCCCCCTCCCCCCCCCGCCCGCGAGGTGCGTGACGTCATTTATGGACGGCCCCTTAGTAAAATTAAAACAACTTAAAACTTAAAAAATTATGCCTTATATTTAACTATACCACTGTTTTTTCCCTATCAAATGCGTGCTTTATAAAAATATGTTTAATTTGTTAAGGCTAAGGTTATTCCAATAAGTATTGAGAAAAAAAAATCATAATTTTTGCCTATGATTTAACACCGTTTGGAGATTTATGCAACTTTGGCAGCAACAAAAAATTATAGATTGCTCAAATCTGAAAAATTCCTAATCATTTAAGTTGGGAGATTTTTGTGTATAGTCGGTAAGGACATAACACATATTATTAAAATTATTTTTTTAATTTTAAAAAAAGATCGACATAGGTTGTTAAAAAAAAACACTTAATTTTAGCTGTTGAATTTTCCCTACGAAAGGTTCGAGAATGAAGCGAGCCGAAATATACGAGGGGTTGATAATTTGAATTATGAGACTAAGAAAATTGACTTTTTTTTCTCTCCCGAATATCCCCAGTAAGATTTGCTGATCGCGTGTCAAGGTAGAAACAATTCGTTGTCAAAATGACCACGGCTATCTATAAGTATAACATTCGTAGCATTTATAATTCAAAAGGTCCTGTTCCATTTCTGAAGTCTCTGCTAGCACAACCATCTGTCTGGCCAGTCATTGCAATCTCTGGCCCCATGACCAGATCCATCGCATCAGTAACAACCTTAACCTCTCATGCACACGTTTCTTATTCTCTAATTCTCACACTCACAACTCAGCTCTAAATCCCAATGAGCTGAATCCTGTTGTTTAATGCTTCATGGGATATGTCTTCGATGCTAATTTTGTCTTAGTGATAGCTAGAGGTTTAACTGACAAGCGAAGATTTTCATTTCATAACGCAGACAGTGATCGTAAATTATGCTCTACACTTGGTCAGAAATGGAAAGGTTCGTTATTGAGGGGAGAGCTGCTACTCAAATTAATTCACCTAAAAATCATAGTTTTAAAAATGTATTTACCAAAATCTCATTTACTTAATTTAGTTTAACTCCTGGTAAACATTTAACCCTTGATAACATTTATTTGTTTTTAAAAATCTTCAATAATCTTGGTACGTACGAGAGTCAGTGTATGAAGCAGAGGCGTCTCTAGGATTGGTGTCCCCCAGTGTGGCAGTTCATGATGTTACCCCCCTCACGACTTACCCCATAGATCTGCTCCGAGTCTGCCAGTGCCAAGTAACAGGAGCATAGAACTAATTTTACATTTTGGTGTAACTCCTTGTCATGGTGCGGTCTACTCCACCCGTATCTCCCCCCTAGTGACGCCTCTGGTATGAAGGACACCAATTTCAATAAACCGTTTTTTCAGTCACATGCTGGACAGTTAAAACCCCCCATGACTGTGTTAATAATCGTAAAGTAATGGGGGTGAGACTGCAATCAGGCTTTTAATTTTTGTTAACACTCAGCTCTTTGTCGAAAAGTTGGCTGTTTTGTTACGTCCTGTCAGGCTATCTCATACCCTGTTTACATGTTATCCATTTACTAACACTTGTCACACTTCGATGGGCATGGTGGAATGGACTTTCGTGTTGACCTGCTTAACTAACAATATTTCCATGAAACTGGAGCAAACCAGTTGTGTTTTGTATGTAAACACGATAGAAAATTTGGATATTGTGTCACTGATTTGCTGAGCTTTAAACTCTGTCATTTCATTGGTCGCTGTAAAATAAGCGGGCTAACTCGTTACGGGTATACGGCCAGTCAGTATCTCATCCACCCATGAGAAGCGGTTGTTGGAAGTTGTTTGAGTCCATGCATGTAGACAGCTGATCGTATTCCGTCAACATCATACATCTCAATATAAAGTGCTAAGGTAAACTAATTTTATGTTTTTATGTTACTATATCTTTAAAAAAATACAACTCATTATTGATGATCCAAAGGAATAGTTCGGATTTTTTTTTCGCTCGTGGTTAATGTACAAAATTGCCCCCGCCATATTGAATTAATATGCTTGTTCACTAATAATAACTTTAATAACATATATTTATATATATATATATAATGTTTATCTAAAATGCTGATTGCAGGCTCACCCATATTTTGTCCGTTTCATTCCCTTATTATATTGTTATGTTGTAAGCCTAACTTGGGCATCCGTCGACGATGATGAATGATTTCTGCCACTCTTTCTCCCAGTTATTTGTTGTGTTTCTAACAACGAGATTGTTGTCACACATCATCGCATATGAAACCGAGGTCAAACGGCTTCTTTAAAAAAAAATTTGGCATCACCCTTTTTCCCTGTAGCCTCAACGTTTTTTTGATACAAGGGGGACGGGGGAGGTGTCCCCCGATGTGTTCCCGTGCGAATGAACTTGGTGACTTTCGAGTTAATACCATTTTTTTAAAAGAGTTACTTGAACGTTTCTTTGTGTTTAGTCAAAGTTAGGCAGGATGATGTGTCTAGGATTTCATCATGAGCAATTTATTTTTTCGGCAGGTGTCTGTTATGTATTTGTTTCCAATTTATTTCTTTAACAACCCTAAGAATATTTATATGACTTATTTTTAGCACCATAAGCCTAGTCTCTAACCTTATGCTAAGAAAAGCTTGATTTTTCTCCTTAAGTACCTAGTACAAGTTCGGTAATGGTTTATCTTCTAAGCTCTAATGTCTTTTTTTCATAGACTCTCCGACATGTATGTCCCCTAAAACAGTTTTTGTTTTCCTTTGCAGAGAAACAAGACTAAAGCATTCATCCTATGACACAAGTCATCAGCCATGGTTCAATACACAAGTTTAGGGTTTGGCATAGGTTTAGTTTTCAACACAAACTGCAGAAACAACAAAATCAAAGGCAATTAAATTACACCTTTAATGGATAACACATCATCTATGTCACTATACTATTGGATACAACTTAATGGAGCAAGCAATCACGACTCCAGTTTGAAAGCCTTATAAAGCCAAAACTGACGATGTTTGTGGACAGTTCGCTCTGATGGATCACCGCACTCACAGGCTTCTTCTAGAACATCAAGAGAAGTCCAAGTTGTCTTACTGCCACGGGTGTAGCTGTAGATGTCAATGTAGTCAGACGAACACTGAAACAGCTGTAGATGTTTATTATGTGTGGCTGTCCCTTTTGTAGCTGTTGTTGTCCAAGCTGCGTTGGCATTAATTCAGGTAAGATTCACTTTTTTTATTTACCTTCCCGCTAATCATTTTATTTTTATAACATACGTTCTGCAACACTTTATATCTTAGGTTAAGGGTGGGCAAACTTTTTCTACGGAGGGCCGCATTGAAAATGTTATTGTTATAGGCGGGCCGCAACTAATTCAATTGCATTTGACAACGTCTAAATTTAAATTAATGATAATTACTATTTACTTGTCATTTTATTTCACTTTGAAACTCTATTACATATGTATATGACATTGTAACATACAAACTGAAACAGTTTCTAATTTGATAATATTTTATTATTCATTATCATTTCAACAAAAGTTTGTAACCTGTCATAATAACTATGGAGAAGTAGGAACATAATTTACATTTAAGCTGACCATAGATTACAATTATAATTAATGAGAAGTATGTTACTGTTTACAATTTCGGAGGATGTTCTTGAGCCGTGGAACAAGTTTACTTGTTGTGATTCCCATGACGGCATTCAAATTGCAGTCAGTCAACATCGATATTTTCTTAGACTTGTTTATTTTCATGCAAGAAAAAGCTTGCTCACAGATGTATGTGGACCCACATATTGACACAAGTTTTGCAGGAAAGGTTTTAAGTGTAGAAATGCTGCTGCTGACAAACATCCATAAAACTCAAGCAAAAGAAATGACTTGAACTTCTCCTTCAGGTCATAATCTGCTTGTAGGTCAAGCAGCTCTAACTGTATAGCCTCTGGGGCTGAATCAGCTTCTGCACTAAATGGTGAACTTATGATATTGAAGAGTGGTTCCAGGTTATTGAAGTCTTGGAACCTCCTTTCAAATTCCACAGCCAAGGCACCCAACTGAGCCTTGTACTTGTTAGCCTTTTCACTAGAAATGGTTTTCTGTTTCAGCAAAGGGAAATGGCAAAACTTGTTTTCACCTGCTTGCCTGGAGAACAGGAAGAGCCTGAAATGATTTAACATACACATAAATTTCATGTGCAAACAAGATATTGATCTGAAGTTTGACATTCAACTTTTCCATAATGTCAATGTCAAACATGAAGTCTGACTTCCACTCTTCATTAAGAATGTTAGTAACAAAGTCACAAACAAAACTCTTCATCTCCAAGAACATAACTATTTCTTCCTTGAGATCCCACACTCGCCTCAACATCTTGCCCAGGCTCAGCCAGCGGACACTGATGTGTTAGATAATATCATAATATTCAGTTTAAAAATCTTCAAGCAGTGCCCTGAACTTCCTGTGGTTAAGTGCCCTGGCTCTGATGAGCTTTATCACACTGACAACTGGGTTAATAACATGATTAATGTTTAACACAACTTTATAAAGACTTTCCTGATGGATGACCCAGTTGATAGGTAAAAGTGTATGGCCAGAACGTTCTTCTTGAAATTTATTTTTTACCAGCTTCACAAGACCTACGTTTTTCAAGTCAAAGCACGCGCCCCATCTGTTGTTACACTTGCTATCTTGTTCCACACCAAACCCATTACTTTCAATACAGTTCTCAACAACATTGAAAAAATCCTGGTCTGTAGTTGTGTCTTTGAGTGGCTCAACACTAAGAAATTTTTCGGTAAGCTCAAAACGAGTTTTTATTCCCGGTATAAATAACAATTGTGCTTTGCCTTGTACATCAGTACTTTCATCCAACGCAAGAGAGTACCACAAAAAGTCTTTGCTTGCATCTCGAAGGTGGTGCATAAAATGTCACTAATTTTCTTAACACGCCCTACTACAGTTCTCCTTGATAAAGAAATGGTATCAAGTTTTGTTTTATGTGGTGGACACATGCTTGCTGCATCTGGCAAGCATTCCTTGATGAACTAGCTGTCAGAAAAAGGCTTGTTCCATTTAAAAATCTTATGGGACAGCACCAAACTGGCTACGGTTGCAGCATCTTGTATTAAATCTTCTTTTTTTGGCAGCACTCATGGTTAAATCAACGTCTATTCGCTTTTAAATTACAACTTGTAAATATGTAAATTATAAATAAAAATAAGTTCCGTTTGAGCTGAAATGCAGTTGCGAATAAGGATATTAAGAATTAATGACAAATGATCACTAATCAATTATGGAGCCATAAAACCGTTTTTAATATCTCCCATATTCGTATCAAATACTCGGAATAAAATATAAAACTATATAGCTTAAATTCTAAACAAAGAAAATTTACATCGACAATAGATCGCAACATGACTTTGCATACGGGCCGCATACTATGCTCTGGCGGGCCGCATGCTGCCCGCGGGCCGTAGTTTGCCCATCCCTGGTTTAATTCACTTTTAAATTTCAAGTTTAAAAAAACTGCCAATATGTAAATCGTTAACAAAAGCCACTTATAGTTGAGCTGAAATGCAGTTTCGAATAAAGATGTTAACAAATTGATGACTAATGATCATAAATCAATTCTGGAGCCATAAAACCAATTTAATATACCTAGAATCGAATCAAATACTCGGAATAAAATTTAAAAATTAAAGCGAAAATGCTAAACAAAGAAATTTAACATCGACATAAAAACGCAACATGTGCATGCCTACGGGCCGCATGCGGCTCGTGGGCCGTAGTTTTCCCACCCCTGCCTTAGGTAATGGAGAGGAATTGCACTTACTGCATTGAGTTCTTCAACTGTATCAAGTTCATTAACTTCACCAAATCAATCAGTTCCTTCCCCATCAGGGGATATCACAAATATACCCCATTAGTGCATACAACAAAATATAACTCAATAGTTAATACAATACAACAAAATATAACTCAATAGTTAATACAAAACAACCAAATCTACCTCACTGGTGAATATCACTATATATACTTCTACCTCACTGGTGAATATCACTATATATACTTCTACCTAACTAGTTTATACAACGCATCTAATATATCTACCTTTACTAGTGGAAATAACGAATCTATCTCAGTAGGGCAGTCAATATTGTTGAAAAAAGTCCAAAACTTGAACGGGTACCCGGGCAGCGGCGTAGCGTGGGTATTTGCCCCCGCCGGGCCAGAACCCAGATCTACCACCCCCTCCCCGGAAAATATGTTGATACCATAAGAAAGATGTTTTTTAAAATTAGAAATTCAACATAAAGACCCTACATTTTATGTTAAATTTAAATAGAAGTGCTTTCGTTTTATTTATTGAAATTTAAGTTGTCTATTTTTTCTCACAGCACAATCTTATATGTATCAATATTGTCAGCCATGCCCTGCTCAATGGCCAAAATTGCATTGTTTATCATAATACATTTTTCATTAACTTAATTTTAAAACAAGCTTATTTCGTAGCTGGAATTACTTTTGTTACTTGTATATAATATCCATTATTAATATATGTTATATTAGGCAGGTTAACTTCAAGCCAAAATATCTTAATAAAATTGATTTAAAATTTTTAATTCATTTTTTCCACGCGAGATAAAATAATCCTAGCTGGACAATTTCCTGTGAGATACTTTAATACTTTAAATTATAGACAAAATGTCAGTTATGTAGAATATCATGTTTCATATCGGTATTACGAAATATGTATCTTCCAAATCCTCAAATGATTTTCAAAAGTAAACTCATCTTATAAAGAATGACATTTTTCCGTGAACTGATTTTATTTTCATAACACGACTACATATTCCCCGCCAAAATTTGCTCTCTCGTATTTTGACTGATAATCGTTATAAAAAATTGGCATGCACTGACCTGTGGTGTCTCTGCAGATTTGCCCTTTTGATAACAGAGATAGTAGCCTGACAAATCAAACACACTGGCTTTTCATTAAACAAAGAAAACAAAATTTGAGTTCCCACGAAGAGTTAAAAGTACGATACTCTTCTGTAACTTTTCGTTTCCTACTCGTCATATTGGCTTTCTCTTTTCTAGAAACAAATGTCCTATGAAAAATCGTACCTGTTGTCTCTCAGATTTTAACTTTGAGTGAATTGTACTACAGTAACATTCCGATAATCCAGCACGTTCGGGACCGGCTCGGTGCCGGACTATCGAAAATTCCGGTCGATCGGGCGGTGCCCCTTCTTTTTAGTATAGGCTTTGCCGTAAAACAAATGTTCTTTGATTTTTTAACGACATACATACATAAATCGTAATTATAAGAACAATTAGGTTAATAATTAAACTACAAATACAGTATGCAAATACAACAAAGTTTATTTTACATTTCATATAATATATGTACACGTACTGTAAAACATATTTCACTTAGATTTTAAAAAGTCACGAATGTCTTTTTGTTTTCTTGACTTTCGGCGTTTAGTATAAAATTTATTTCTAATGATATGGAAATCAATAATTTCTGAAGCGCTGAGACACAGTTTACTGCGATGTGAAAGGACACAAAACAACAACGCACAAAAAAAATGGCGAGACGCTTCGTGATTGATTATCTGTGCTGCACTGCACATGTATTTGTTGTGACAGCTGAGACTAGCCGGCCGCTAATTGTTTCCGAACAATACCGAGCGCTTCCCCGAACTACCCCGAAAACTTCCGAATAGCTCTCAGGCGTTTTTATTTGCTTTAAAGACACACTTTTGGAGAAAACCAAATTTTTTACAATTTTCCGGAGCGATGCCGGACTATCGGGCATTCCGGACTTTTGGACGCCGGATTATCGGACTTTTACTGTACCACAAACACAGCTTTTATTCTGCTTTCTACTCCCAGAATGAATCATATTCTTGAACTAAAAACCAACTACTGGTATGTTTATGTTTAAAAATACAGGATGGACACCCCCTCGACGAACCTAGGCATGTTTAATTTCAACTCTTTAACATTTCTCATCAGTTATCTCCGAATATTATAGTACCCTTAAGTGCCATTTTGATTACCCTCGTTCTATTATTAACATTCCTTCCAGAACGGACCTTAACTTGCCGTGGTTGCCTATCTTTATAATCAAAACTAATCTTGGGAGACACGGGCATTTTTAGATGACCAGGTAGCTTCAAACCCTTTGACCATTAGCCATGCATCATTCCAAACGCGGTTGCTAATTATAGGTTTTGGTTACAGCGTGACCCCGCCCCCCCCAACCCACCCTGGCCAAAGCAGCTAAAGGAGACTGCTACTATCTGATATCACGTGACTGGAAGTTTCACCAATGTTGACATGGGACACCCTGAACATAAATCTACCAAACCACCGACACACATGCAGAACACACTGCGTCTTATTAAAAATGCCACAATTCTCAAGTAGTCTGTACTAAATTTTCAAAAATACTGAATGACTCAAGTCTTTTTTTTTAAATATATTTTTTAAATTTTTTTTTAAAAACTATAATATTTTTTATTTTAAAAAATATTGTAAATTGTACCAAGATCTCGCGGGCCATTTTAGACATGTTGGATAGCTCTGGTGTAGACATTGCATTAAAATTTTCACGGGTACCCGGGCGCAATCTTACTACCCGGCTAATTCCTTGGCAACGTGTAACCGGGTTCCCGGGCACCCATTGACGGGCCTACATACTCTTCCATGTTCACATTAAATCTTTTAGTTTGAAATATTTATTATAAAAGTTAAAAGATTTTTGTTTTTTAAATTTGAATGAAACGATTAGTTTCTGATTGGTTTGTGGTGTTAACTACTATTTTTCTTGTTATAGTTCCGGTAAAAACACTCATCATAGTACTGGCTATCATCGGTCTGTTAGTCCTACTAAATTTAGTAACGTATTATTTATAAATTTACATCAAATATTGCAAACATTTTCTATAAATACAAATATTCAAAATGGAAGTTTTCTTTTAGAATGGGAAGAAGACGGCACATAAATATAATGAGGGTAAGCGAATTTGTCTCATCTGTCAAACATGGCAAGCAAATTGCAAAGCCAGCAATTTGAAGTGACACTATGAAAATGTCATGAAGAGTTTGCATCACGGTATATTCTGCTATCGGAATTAAGAAAAATCAAACTTGCTGAGTTAAAATCTGGAATGTGTCAGTAGCAGATACTACTTTCTGCTTTCGGCAATGAAGGCGTCACTACAATTAGGTCAGGTATACACAAGACAAATTGTACAGAAATGAAATACTCATAAATATTCTCGTTAATAGTTTCCACGGGAAACAAACGTCACATATTTTAGACATGTAGAATTTGTTGGACTGAAGCTGCTAATATAATGTCAGTTTATACACATAATCATGCAGTATATAAATAATGCCCTTTGTTGGACTGAAGCTGCTAATATAGTCACAGTGTACACATAATCATGCAGTATATAAAGTATGCCACATGTACACATAATCAAGCAGTATATAAATAAAGCCAATTGTTCATGGACTGAAGCTGCTAATATAGTTTCAACGTGTACACATAATCAAGCAGTATATAAATAAAGCCATTTGTTCATGGACTGAAGCTGCTAATATAGTTTCAATGTGTACACATAATCAAGCAGTATATAAATAAAGCCATGTGTTCATGGACTGAAGCTGCTAATATAGTTTCAATGTGTACACATAATCAAGCAGTATATAAATACCACCCCCTGTACAGGTAATCATACAGTATATAAATCAGGCCATTATTTGGTTTGAAGCTGCTGATATAGAGTAAATGTAAACACATAATCATGCAGTTTTTAAAAAAAATTGTCCAGAGTCGCATTGAGGCACTATGGGTCACGACCACGCTCGCGATGAACTATTCCTTTCATGTTTTTTTTTATTTATTAAAAATGATTTTATGTGAATTAAATGATTTTAATTTTTCAATTGTTTTAACACTATATGAATAGAAACCGTGATACTTATAGACTCATGATTATGGTGAACATTAAATGTTATGATTATGATTCTGCTGAGAAGCCTTGGTTTGACCTTGCACGTTTCTTTAAATCTGGTTGGTAGCTTGTAGATGTGGTACGGAGAAGTTCTGTCAGATGCCGATTACTAGTTACTGCTCGATGCTTTGATATTATGAATTCCATCATGAAGTACAAAGATTCATTGGAATTTGTGTCTGTAGTTATTTGGATCTAATTATTGAAATACTTCCTCGATACTCCTTTTAATAAAGTCCCCATTAGAATAAGTTCGTTAAGCTCGAGCAATTGCCTCAGTTGAAGTGACACCTTCTTTTCAGTAGTGTCTCTCGTTGACATATTCCGGACTTAAACTGGTCAAGCTTGCCATTTCTTAATTCAGATTGCATTTGGATAGCGTGATGCAAACTCTTACTTACTTTTTTCATAGTGTCGATTCAAAATTGATGACTTCGTAATTTGCAGGTATTTGGCAGGATAGAAGAAATGGATTACCGTCTTTATCGTTAAAAGCTATACTAAGTCCTCTTTTCACTTTTATTTTCTTCTTGGACATAAACTTCTAAAAAAATAAATTAATAACTTTAGCGGAAGTAACAACAGTAAAGATCAATACTTCGAAATTCGAATTTATCACCAACCAATCAGAACCAATCGCTCCTTACAACTTTTAAACTTAAAATCAAGCCTAAATCATGTTCAACCTTTTGTTCTTTCTTAAAATTTTTTTTTATATATTATAAATTTCAAACGAAAAGTTTTTATTTCATAAATTGTTCGCTAGGTGCAAAGAGTTGATTTGTTAAAAGGATTTTTGATCATCAAATTTATACAATAATAATAATAAATTTATCAAATGCTTTTCATAAAGTTCACCGTTCTAGTTGAATTTTAACAGAATAATTTTGGGGTGGCGGGGTTCTGGCCCCTTACAGTGGATTCAAGATTTCATTAATAATGGATATAAATTAAGGCTTAAGTTTTTAAAAAATGCTGCTTATCTAGAGTTTAAATTTGTTAAATTATCAATTTAGGTCTATGTGCAGTAAAATCTTAAAGAAGGCAAAAGAGAGAGCTATAAAGTGAGAGTATGAGTGAACTGCATATGTAAAACCTCATAAGCGCCCGCCCCACGTTTTTAGTCATTTTAAATCAAACTTATAACTTTTAAATTATTTTCTTCTTTTTAGTCCAGTTATAAAAACGGATACAGATGCTTATACAAAGATAAAAAAAACTAAAAAATGCAATAATTTAATTACGATCAATCTGTGAAATTTTGATATGCATTTGTCAGGCATAGGATGTGGTAAAATTTTGAAATCCCTAGGACCAAGAATTTTACGTTGAATAATTGCGGACACAAACGGAAGGGAAGTTAATAATAAAAATTGTATTACATACGGGAGTAGCTGGCAACCAACTTTAAAGTACGTCGAGCTATTTTTGACCATTTTTGCCCCCCCCTCCAACCTGTCACAAATCTTGGGACATAAAGTACGCGTTACACTTCCTAATTAAAATATTTCATTTAATACTTTAAACATTAATTTGGGCTCAATTTGGCCGGATTTATGAAGTGAAATCCTACAGCAGGAAGATTTGTTTAAAATTGTAAAATCATGCAGGAGCCGGAATCCCGTTCCCACTTAAAAGACCTAACTCTCTGATTTATTTATTTATTAAAATGACTTATAAGGTGCGCGTGTGAGAGGGGGGGGGCGCGCGTGTGAGAGAGGGGGGCGCGCGTGTGTGAGGGGGGGGGCGCGCGCGTGAGGGGGGGCGCGCGTGTGAGAGGGGGGCGCGCGCGTGTTGTGTGTGTATGTGTGAGTGAGAGAGAGGGAGCGCTTGTGTTGTGTGAGTGTTTGAGTGAGAGAGGGAGCGTGTGTGCTGTGTGTGTGTTTGTGTGAGAGAGGGGAGCGCGTGTGTTGTGTGTGTGAATGAGTGAGAGAGAGGGAGCGCGTGTGTTGTGTGTAATTTGTGAGAGGGGGCGCACGTGTGTGAGAGAGGGGCGCGTATGTGAAGTGTGTGTGAGAGAGGGGGCGCGTGTGTGAGTGCGTGTGTTCGTGTGTGTGTGTGGTGTGTGTGTGAGCTAGAGTGGGCGAGTGTGTGTGTGAGAGGGGCGCGTTTGTGAGTGTGTGTAGTGTGTGAGAGGGGGCGCGTGTGTGAGTGTGTGTGTGTGTTTGTGTGTGTGTATATAAATATATTCACCTAAATAATATCTGACGCATTAAAAAAATATCTTATTAATTAAGCTTAGCCTGGAAATAGAAAGAATGTTTTTGAGAGCTTTACCGATTAAAAAGTAATCCTAAAAACATGTATTTAAGAGCTAACGAATGATGAAACATCAGTTTAAAAATAAATCTTGTAGATTTTTAGAACAATGCGGTTGCATGGCATACGCTTCGTGTATACTGTTCTTGAAGGTGTAAATGTATTAAGTGTAAAGAAACATCACTGGTATTAACGACTTATATATAGGATCTATCAATATTATACAACAGGAATAAAGTTTGGTATAAAGACTAATTTTGAAGGCAGATCATGCGGTTAACTAAATGGAAGTTATCTTTTAAACTGTATAAACTTTCTTGAAGTAAAAAAATGTTTTTTTTTAACCATTCTGATTTAAAATCAAATCCCTACATAGATCTAGTAAATGTTATATATTAAGACTTTAAAATATGTCATTATATAATATATAAGCTGAAAAAAGATACAATGAAGGAAAAAAAATTTTTTTTAATAAATAAAAAAAATAAAAATAATAAATAAATACAAAGAAAAATAATCCGTTTATTTTAGTGGAACAAAGTATCAGCCAATTTTAATGCTTTGTTACTTTTAGGAAATTTTAAAAAACGTATAAAACAAGTTTTTGACTATAAATCCTCTTTTTGTACTAGACGTAACTAAAAGAATGTTCATTATAATACGCAGCGCAAGACAATCCAAAAATACAAAATTGCAGTTGTGTCGTAAAACATGTGGGGACGCTGTGGTCGAGTGGCAGCGCACTGGACTGTCGTACCGATGATGATGGTCACGAGTTCGAATCCGTGTGGAAGGCAAGGGGCCCTAGGACGTCCCTGAGTCCCCCCCGCTCCGAATGGCCTAACTACTAGGCAGGCGGCTGGGTAATGCGTGGAACCCACAAAGCCGTGGGCCTGTGAACGCTGCATCACTTGCCAAATCTGTCATGGTCTGTGGCAGTGGCGGATTTAGGTTTGTCTGCGTGGGGGGGGCCGGGAGAATTTCAAGGGGCGCCGCAAAATTTTTTTTTATACATTCACTTAGTGCAAATATTTCTAGGTGCTGAAATAAAATTCATTTGTTTAAATTGCTGGTTCTGCAATGAAGATTAGAAATTTGATATGAGATTCACTCTTATTGCTATATTTTATGTTGAAAAAAACATTTCTGCTCACTTTAAATGTGAGATTTACTAAATAAGTTTTCATCTTAAGAGACTGCGGCAGTCTCAAATATGAAATCTAAGGTGTGTTGTTTATGTTACATACATTTTCAGAGTTGCCCTGTGGCAACTTACTAGACAAAAAGAAACATCTAGTCTTAAGTATATATTGTTAATCAACTGAATTTAGGAAAATGGTAGTTAATTTGGGAGCTGTTATTTGTGACAAAATCTCAATTTCTCATAATCATTTGTGTTCACTTTCAGTTTCTGAATATCCTAGCAGACTTTAACATAGAAAACTCAGCATAATAAGTTTATAGTTTTTGGGCTAAATAAAACATCTAAAACGTTTTGATAATGGGATAGAATTTGATTAAATTTTTTATAGGCCTCTAATAGTTTGTTGTACTATCACTATCTGCAAGATGACTCATCAGTTTGTTCAGCTTGCCATAAATAGCAGTGACAGTAACTCAAACAAATATCTAATTGTTAAATAATAAATGCTGCGTTGATCATTCAAAGTACATTATTTAATACTAGACGCCCTGTGGCGTAGCATACGCCGCAGACTTGCTCATGGAGAGTTCTTTTACCCCTTTAATGCACTTTTTTAGGGCGCCTATGGCACCGACCTTTTTCAAAAGCCCAACTAACTTGTACTTGTTTGATCAATACGAAATATTAAACTTTCCGAAATGCACACAAAGTATTTTATAATTGGGGTTCCCTTTTCCAAAATTAAAATATCAGCGAAACAATGACGTCATATACTTTTTTTTTACAGCGCATATTTAATTTGCACACCTTTTGATGCATTGGTGCAGTAATTTGGTGCGCTGCTTTCTAAAATTAGTATCTGTTGCACATGCAGCTTTTTGTTGCCTCGCAGGGTCCGACCACGAAGAGAATTATATATATAGATAGATTATTTTTGTTTAAATCAAACAATTGCAATGAATCTCTTCAATATACAAACAATTGTTTTATATTCAGGAGAGTAAAAGGGTCACAAATGCAAACAAAATATGCTGTATTTTTTAAAAAAATGTTAATAATTAATAAAAGGCCTAAATAATTAAAGAAATCCTTTATCATATACATATTATATGCATATATCATATGTAGGATAAACAATTGCAGTAAATTATGAAATTAGTTCCAAAGAGAACAACTTATTTTTACTAATACAATTTTAAGAACTACTGTTTTTAGTTCTTGTAATAGTTTTTTATCTGAAAGAATGAAATGAGAATTTTAGCTGGCAAAATAGTTCAGTTTAAGACCAGGTAATCTGATGCTACAAATAATGAAAAACACAGAGACTTTGGTTGAGCGGATTGGTCAGGATTAGTAACACACACACAAAGAGTGCCAATAATATTATACTTATAAATAAACTTAACAATTTACTTTAGAATTTTAAAGAAATAATTTCTCATTGGACGTTTGAGCATCAAACTTTGGGAAAATCAATGAACTTTACACAAACCATGATTTTAAGTTCCTTAAATAAACATTTAAAACTCTAATATGAATTCAGAACTAAACACAAACCATGGATAAGCATAGGACGCAATATTCTTCTGTATAGAAGGAGCTTCTGTAACAGATGAGATACGATAAGATAGAGCCCTGCGCACTATTTAAATTGCTTTCTATGTGATTTCATTGTTGCAAAACGATTTATCGATGATTTAATGTCAACATTCTCAGCTAGATTACGTTCTATTGAAATTAATTCCAATCCAGACAGACGTTCGTTTGTCATTGTTGAGCACAAATAATATTTGATGATTTTCAATCTACTGAAACTTCTTTCAGCAGTAGCACTGCTAACCGGAAGATTCAAGTACGGTAAATTTTATTGAGTATTGACAAATTAGGGAGACCTGATGCCATTTGTTTTTCAGTCAAGAATGGCTGAACCTTTTTAAGTTGCAGTTCACTAGATAATATGGAACACATTGAAGCATACAAATCTTTGAAGGTATCATAATCTACGATTGCTTCTTTAAGGTTAATGTCGTGTTTGTAAATTATGCATGGACTTTGAAAAAAAATCTTTATTTTCTTCCGACTTTTGTGGTGTATCAATACAATAGAAATAAGTAACTGTGCTCCAAAAGTCATTAAATCGATCATCTATTTGTGTTACAAGTGAATCCATGATAGTGAAGTACGTTTCAGATTTAAAGCGTGTAGTTGGATCATCAGCCATTTTATCTCTGCTAAGTTCGCCTGACATACTTTTCTTTTTTGCAATTCGCTTTTCTTTAAATTCTGTTTTAACATCTAGTTTTGGAACAATTTTCGTTAATAAATGATTTGACATCTACATTCACAATTTCAGAAGCTTCAGCGCTTCTCATTTCAACAAACTTATTTCTTCCAAAATCTTGCAAAGGCGTTGCAAGTAGTTTGATAACACGAAGATAACGTTTGTACAAATATCATCAGAAAAACAAAATAATATTTTGTTACTAAAACAGATAGTCGCATAGCTTCTGCTCTGACTCTTACTTTATCTTCTGTTGATTCACTGAATCAAGTGTGGCTAAAATAGCAGAGAATGATCCAACAACTGCATGAACTGCATACCTACAGCTTGCACATCTTGTATCAGAAAGTAGATTCAGAGTATCTACTGTTGATTCATATTGAGATTTCTGGTGTTCTTTAAGATTATGTAGAAGTAGTAAACTATACGTAAGGAATGCATACAACCTTAAAGCTATGCCCTAAAACAACTGTACATCAGTGTATAATAACCAAATTCAAAACATGGGCACAACAATTGGGTGAAAGTTTCTTTATTTGAGTTTGAAGGCCCCTCTTAATTCCAGAGTATGGCTGACCTCTACAGAGTGTGAAATCAATATTTCGCTTTTGTAGTTCCGCAAAAATCTTCTCAGCAAATGCGGCAACATTGCTGTTTATCAAAAGTATAAACGCATATAAATATTTCCAAAATATGTTTAGATTTTAAAACTGAGCCTAAAGAAAATGACATCTGATCAACTCTAGATATATCAATGTTTGAATCAATAGTTAAAGAAAGGAATTGTGCAGACTTAACTTCATTATCAATTGTCACCGATGATTCAGATGCGAGAGATTGAATTACATCATTTTGCACATCATGACTTAAGTCCCATAACCGGTGTTCCTAGGGGGTCCTAATGTTTCCATTAGAATTTACTAGGGCCGTGGCTTGGTAAACCTTGGTGGGCGCCCCCTCTCCCTTCCAGGTCAGCAGAGGATTTTCTTATCGTTAGTCATTCCATTTTTATTGTGGCTTTAACGTTGGCTAGATCCCACGCCCCTCAGCTTGTGAGGCGAGCGCGCATTGACTTCGCTATCCAGCCGCTGTTTACCAAAGTATAAAAGCCTATAAATCTTTCCACAACATGTCCTGATTTAAAATAGCTGAACGTAAAGAAAAACTGGCATCTCATCAATTCTAGATATATCAATGGTCGAATCAATAATTAAAGAAAATAAATGTGCAGAATTAACTTCATTATCAATTGTCGCCGATAATTTAGATGCGAAATTTAAACAAGATATTACAGTTTCATCATTTGAAATACGATATTTAGCAAGCAGTTTGGGGTTGATTAGAATTTTCGTGTTTAGCAATATTTTTTTCTGCTCTAGTGACAGCTTTTTAGTGTTCATCGAGGGCGTCCTTAGGGGGCGCCATTTTAGACCCAACAGGGGCGCGGGGGGGCAAGCCGCCCCCCCTGCCCTATAGCTAAATCCGCCACTGGTCTGTGGACGCAACTATCTTCTGCATAGAAGGATGCATCGATCAGGAGGAATATGTTTATAAAAAGAGTTGTCAATAAAATAAATACGTACCTTATTGCGCGACAGAAAGGTTGTTCTATCTCAAAAAATAGCATGATACATAATTTAATTACGGTACATGCGATTGATCTTAAATTTTGATACATTGTTTTTATCATCGGTACAAAACTGCCTGCAAAATTTCAGCTCGCTAGCTTACGAGGAAGTGGTTTAAAAATTGATCCAACGTTTTGGCGACAAGCAAGCAAGGGCGGCCGCAGACACCACGAGTTATTGCCGGAGACGAAGTCACGCCCACATCAAACCGGCTCTTGAGGAACTCCACTGGTTTCAGTGTATGGAAGATTATACACCACATAATGCTGTCACTGACTTGTGGCTGCTTACATAGATTTGTGGCTGCTTACATAGA
>CALYLW010002842.1:0-26963 GCA_944989445.1 Ampullaceana balthica | reverse complement strand
GTCAGAGTCACACAAATAACACATTGAGGTCTTGTGATGTCAGAGTCACACAAATAACACATTGAGGTCTTGTGATGTCAGAGTCACACAAATAACACATTGAGGTCTTGTGATGTCAGAGTCACACAAATAACACATTGAGGTCTTGTGATGTCAGAGTCACACAAATAACACATTGAGGTCTTGTGATGTCAGAGTCACACAAATAACACATTGAGGTCTTGTGATGTCAGAGTCACACAAATAACACATTGAGGTCTTGTGATGTCAGAGTCACACAAATAACACATTGAGGTCTTGTGATGTCAGAGTCACACAAATAACACATTGAGGTCTTGTGATGTCAGAGTCACACAAATAACACATTGAGGTCTTGTGATGTCAGAGTCACACAAATAACACATTGAGGTCTTGTGATGTCAGAGTCACACAAATAACACATTGAGGTCTTGTGATGTCAGAGTCACACAAATAACACATTGAGGTCTTGTGATGTCAGAGTCACACAAATAACACATTGAGGTCTTGTGATGTCAGAGTCACACAAATAACACATTGAGGTCTTGTGATGTCAGAGTCACACAAATAACACATTGAGGTCTTGTGATGTCAGAGTCACACAAATAACACATTGAGGTCTTGTGATGTCAGAGTCACACAAATAACACATTGAGGTCTTGTGATGTCAGAGTCACACAAATAACACATTGAGGTCTTGTGATGTCAGAGTCACACAAATAACACATTGAGGTCTTGTGATGTCAGAGTCACACAAATAACACATTGAGGTCTTGTGATGTCAGAGTCACACAAATAACACATTGAGGTCTTGTGATGTCAGAGTCACACAAATAACACATTGAGGTCTTGTGATGTCAGAGTCACACAAATAACACATTGAGGTCTTGTGATGTCAGAGTCACACAAATAACACATTGAGGTCTTGTGATGTCAGAGTCACACAAATAACACATTGAGGTCTTGTGATGTCAGAGTCACACAAATAACACATTGAGGTCTTGTGATGTCAGAGTCACACAAATAACACATTGAGGTCTTGTGATGTCAGAGTCACACAAATAACACATTGAGGTCTTGTGATGTCAGAGTCACACAAATAACACATTGAGGTCTTGTGATGTCAGAGTCACACAAATAACACATTGAGGTCTTGTGATGTCAGAGTCACACAAATAACACATTGAGGTCTTGTGATGTCAGAGTCACACAAATAACACATTGAGGTCTTGTGATGTCAGAGTCACACAAATAACACATTGAGGTCTTGTGATGTCAGAGTCACACAAATAACACATTGAGGTCTTGTGATGTCAGAGTCACACAAATAACACATTGAGGTCTTGTGATGTCAGAGTCACACAAATAACACATTGAGGTCTTGTGATGTCAGAGTCACACAAATAACACATTGAGGTCTTGTGATGTCAGAGTCACACAAATAACACATTGAGGTCTTGTGATGTCAGAGTCACACAAATAACACATTGAGGTCTTGTGATGTCAGAGTCACACAAATAACACATTGAGGTCTTGTGATGTCAGAGTCACACAAATAACACATTGAGGTCTTGTGATGTCAGAGTCACACAAATAACACATTGAGGTCTTGTGATGTCAGAGTCACACAAATAACACATTGAGGTCTTGTGATGTCAGAGTCACACAAATAACACATTGAGGTCTTGTGATATCAGAGTCACACAAATAACACATTGAGGTCTTGTGATGTCAGAGTCACACAAATAACACATTGAGGTCTTGTGATGTCAGAGTCACACAAATAACACATTGAGGTCTTGTGATGTCAGAGTCACACAAATAACACATTGAGGTCTTGTGATGTCAGAGTCACACAAATAACACATTGAGGTCTTGTGATGTCAGAGTCACACAAATAACACATTGAGGTCTTGTGATGTCAGAGTCACACAAATAACACATTGAGGTCTTGTGATGTCAGAGTCACACAAATAACACATTGAGGTCTTGTGATGTCAGAGTCACACAAATAACACATTGAAGTCTTGTGATGTCAGAGTCACACAAATAACACATTGAGGTCTTGTGATGTCAGAGTCACACAAATAACACATTGAGGTCTTGTGATGTCAGAGTCACACAAATAACACATTGAGGTCTTGTGATGTCAGAGTCACACAAATAACACATTGAGGTCTTGTGATGTCAGAGTCACACAAATAACACATTGAGGTCTTGTGATGTCAGAGTCACACAAATAACACATTGAGGTCTTGTGATGTCAGAGTCACACAAATAACACATTGAGGTCTTGTGATGTCAGAGTCACACAAATAACACATTGAGGTCTTGTGATGTCAGAGTCACACAAATAACACATTGAGGTCTTGTGATGTCAGAGTCACACAAATAACACATTGAGGTCTTGTGATGTCAGAGTCACACAAATAACACATTGAGGTCTTGTGATGTCAGAGTCACACAAATAACACATTGAGGTCTTGTGATGTCAGAGTCACACAAATAACACATTGAGGTCTTGTGATGTCAGAGTCACACAAATAACACATTGAGGTCTTGTGATGTCAGAGTCACACAAATAACACATTGAGGTCTTGTGATGTCAGAGTCACACAAATAACACATTGAGGTCTTGTGATGTCAGAGTCACACAAATAACACATTGAGGTCTTGTGATGTCAGAGTCACACAAATAACACATTGAGGTCTTGTGATGTCAGAGTCACACAAATAACACATTGAGGTCTTGTGATGTCAGAGTCACACAAATAACACATTGAGGTCTTGTGATGTCAGAGTCACACAAATAACACATTGAGGTCTTGTGATGTCAGAGTCACACAAATAACACATTGAGGTCTTGTGATGTCAGAGTCACACAAATAACACATTGAGGTCTTGTGATATCAGAGTCACACAAATAACACATTGAGGTCTTGTGATGTCAGAGTCACACAAATAACACATTGAGGTCTTGTGATGTCAGAGTCACACAAATAACACATTGAGGTCTTGTGATGTCAGAGTCACACAAATAACACATTGAGGTCTTGTGATGTCAGAGTCACACAAATAACACATTGAGGTCTTGTGATGTCAGAGTCACACAAATAACACATTGAGGTCTTGTGATGTCAGAGTCACACAAATAACACATTGAGGTCTTGTGATGTCAGAGTCACACAAATAACACATTGAGGTCTTGTGATGTCAGAGTCACACAAATAACACATTGAGGTCTTGTGATGTCAGAGTCACACAAATAACACATTGAGGTCTTGTGATGTCAGAGTCACACAAATAACACATTGAGGTCTTGTGATGTCAGAGTCACACAAATAACACATTGAGGTCTTGTGATGTCAGAGTCACACAAATAACACATTGAGGTCTTGTGATGTCAGAGTCACACAAATAACACATTGAGGTCTTGTGATGTCAGAGTCACACAAATAACACATTGAGGTCTTGTGATGTCAGAGTCACACAAATAACACATTGAGGTCTTGTGATGTCAGAGTCACACAAATAACACATTGAGGTCTTGTGATGTCAGAGTCACACAAATAACACATTGAGGTCTTGTGATGTCAGAGTCACACAAATAACACATTGATGTCTTGTGATGTCAGAGTCACACAAATAACACATTGAGGTCTTGTGATGTCAGAGTCACACAAATAACACATTGAGGTCTTGTGATGTCAGAGACACACAAATAACACATTGAGGTCTTGTGATGTCAGAGTCACACAAATAACACATTGAGGTCTTGTGATGTCAGAGTCACACAAATAACACATTGATGTCTTGTGATGTCAGAGTCACACAAATAACACATTCAGGTCTTGTGATGTCAGAGTCACACAAATAACACATTGAGGTCTTGTGATGTCAGAGACACACAAATAACACATTGAGGTCTTGTGATGTCAGAGTCACACAAATAACACATTGAGGTCTGGTGATGTCAGAGTCACACAAATAACACATTGAGATATTGTGATGTCAGAGTCACACAAATAACACATTGAGGTCTTGTGATGTCAGAATCACACAAATAACACATTTAGGTCTTGTGATGTCAGAGTCACACAAATAACACATTGAGGTCTTGTGATGTCAGAGTCACACCAAATAACACATTGAGGTCTTGTGATGTCAGAGTCACACAAATAACACATTGATGTCTTGTGATGTCAGAGTCACACAAATAACACATTAAGGTCTTGTGATGTCAGAGTCACACAAATAACACATTGAGGTCTTGTGATGTGAGAGTCACACAAATAACACATTGAGGTCTTGTGATGTCAGAGTCACACAAATAACACATTGATGTCTTGTGATGTCAGAGTCACACAAATAACACATTGAGGTCTTGTGATGTCAGAGTCACACAAATAACACATTTAGGTCTTGTGATGTCAGAGTCACACAAATAACACATTGAAGTCTTGTGATGTCAGAGTCACACAAATAACACATTGAGGTCTTGTGATGTCAGAGTCACACAAATAACACATTGATGTCTTGTGATGTCAGAGTCACACAAATAACACATTGAGGTCTTGTGATATCAGAGTCATCCAAATAACACATTTAGGTCCTGTGATGTCAGAGTCACACAAATAACACATTGAGGTCTTGTGATATCAGAGTCACACAAATAACACATTGAGGTCTGGTGATGTCAGAGTCACACAAATAACACATTGAGGTCTTGTGATGTCAGAGTCACACAAATAACACATTGAGGTCTTGTGATGTCAGAGTCACACAAATAACACATTTGAGGTCTTGTGATGTCAGAGTCACACAAATAACACATTGAGGTCTTGTGATGTCAGAGTCACACAAATAACACATTGAGGTCTTGTGATGTCAGAGTCACACAAATAACACATTGATGTCTTGTGATGTCAGAGTCACACAAATAACACATTGAGGTCTTGTGATGTCAGAGTCACACAAATAACACATTGAGGTCTGGTGATGTCAGAGTCACACAAATAACACATTGAGGTCTTGTGATGTCAGAGTCACACAAATAACACATTGAGGTCTTGTGATGTCAGAGTCACACAAATAACACATTGAGGTCTTGTGATGTCAGAGTCACACAAATAACACATTGAGGTCTTGTGATGTCAGAGTCACACAAATAACACATTGAAGTCTTGTGATGTCAGAGTCACACAAATAACACATTGAGGTCTTGTGATGTCAGAGTCACACAAATAACACATTGAGGTCTTGTGATGTCAGAGTCACACAAATAACACATTGAGGTCTTGTGATGTCAGAGTCACCAAATAACACATTTAGGTCTTGTGATGTCAGAGTCACACAAATAACACATTGAGGTCTTGTGATATCAGAGTCACACAAATAACACATTGAGGTCTTGTGATGTCAGAGTCACACAAATAACACATTGAAGTCTTGTGATGTCAGAGTCATCCAAATAACACATTTAGGTCTTGTGATGTCAGAGTCACACAAATAACACATTGAGGTCTTGTGATATCAGAGTCATCCAAATAACACATTTAGGTCTTGTGATGTCAGAGTCACACAAATAAAACATTGAGGTCTTGTGATATCAGAGTCACACAAATAACACATTGAAGTCTTGTGATATCAGAGTCATCCAAATAACACATTTAGGTCTTGTGATGTCAGAGTCACACAAATAACACATTGAGGTCTTGTGATGTCAGAGTCATCCAAATAACACATTTAGGTCTTGTGATGTCAGAGTCACACAAATAACACATTGAGGTCTTGTGATATCAGAGTCATCCAAATAACACATTTAGGTCTTGTGATGTCAGAGTCACACAAATAACACATTGAGGTCTTGTGATATCAGAGTCATCCAAATAACACATTTAGGTCTTGTGATGTCAGAGTCACACAAATAACACATTGAGGTCTTGTGATATCAGAGTCATCCAAATAACACATTTAGGTCTTGTGATGTCAGAGTCACACAAATAACACATTGAGGTCTTGTGATATCAGAGTCATCCAAATAACACATTTAGGTCTTGTGATGTCAGAGTCACACAAATAACACATTGAGGTCTTGTGATATCAGAGTCACACAAATAACACATTGAAGTCTTGTGATGTCAGAGTCACACAAATAACACATTGAAGTCTTGTGATGTCAGAGTCACACAAATAACACATTGAGGTCTTGTGATGTCAGAGTCACACAAATAACACATTGAGGTCTTGTGATGTCAGAGTCACACAAATAACACATTGAGGTCTTGTGATGTCAGAGTCACACAAATAACACATTGAGGTCTTGTGATGTCAGAGTCACACAAATAACACATTGACGTCTTGTGATGTCAGAGTCACACAAATAACACATTGAGGTCTTGTGATGTCAGAGTCACACAAATAACACATTGAGGTCTTGTGATGTCAGAGTCACACAAATAACACATTGAGGTCTTGTGATGTCAGAGTCACACAAATAACACATTGAGGTCTTGTGATGTCAGAGTCACACAAATAACACATTGAGGTCTTGTGATGTCAGAGTCACACAAATAACACATTGATGTCTTGTGATGTCAGAGTCACACAAATAACACATTGAGGTCTTGTGATGTCAGAGTCACACAAATAACACATTGAGGTCTTGTGATGTCAGAGACACACAAATAACACATTGAGGTCTTGTGATGTCAGAGTCACACAAATAACACATTGAGGTCTTGTGATGTCAGAGTCACACAAATAACACATTGATGTCTTGTGATGTCAGAGTCACACAAATAACACATTGAGGTCTTGTGATGTCAGAGTCACACAAATAACACATTGAGGTCTTGTGATGTCAGAGTCACACAAATAACACATTGAGGTCTTGTGATGTCAGAGTCACACAAATAACACATTGAGGTCTTGTGATGTCAGAGTCACACAAATAACACATTGAGATCTTGTGATGTCAGAGTCACACAAATAACACATTGAGGTCTTGTGATGTCAGAGTCACACAAATAACACATTGAGGTCTTGTGATGTCAGAGTCACACAAATAACACATTGAGGTCTTGTGATGTCAGAGTCACACAAATAACACATTGAGGTCTTGTGATGTCAGAGTCACACAAATAACACATTGATGTCTTGTGATGTCAGAGTCACACAAATAACACATTGAGGTCTTGTGATGTCAGAGTCACACAAATAACACATTGAGGTCTTGTGATGTCAGAGTCACACAAATAACACATTGAGGTCTTGTGATGTCAGAGTCACACAAATAACACATTGATGTCTTGTGATGTCAGAGTCACACAAATAACACATTGAGGTCTTGTGATGTCAGAGTCACACAAATAACACATTGAGGTCTTGTGATGTCAGAGTCACACAAATAACACATTGAGGTCTTGTGATGTCAGAGTCACACAAATAACACATTGAGGTCTTGTGATGTCAGAGTCACACAAATAACACATTGAGGTCTTGTGATGTCAGAGTCACACAAATAACACATTGAGGTCTTGTGATGTCAGAGTCACACAAATAACACATTGAGGTCTTGTGATGTCAGAGTCACACAAATAACACATTGAGGTCTTGTGATGTCAGAGTCACACAAATAACACATTGAGGTCTTGTGATGTCAGAGTCACACAAATAACACATTGAGGTCTTGTGATGTCAGAGTCACACAAATAACACATTGAGGTCTTGTGATGTCAGAGTCACACAAATAACACATTGAGGTCTTGTGATGTCAGAGTCACACAAATAACACATTGAGGTCTTGTGATGTCAGAGTCACACAAATAACACATTGAGGTCTTGTGATGTCAGAGTCACACAAATAACACATTGAGGTCTTGTGATGTCAGAGTCACACAAATAACACATTGAGGTCTTGTGATGTCAGAGTCACACAAATAACACATTGAGGTCTTGTGATGTCAGAGTCACACAAATAACACATTGAGGTCTTGTGATGTCAGAGTCACACAAATAACACATTGAGGTCTTGTGATGTCAGAGTCACACAAATAACACATTGAGGTCTTGTGATGTCAGAGTCACACAAATAACACATTGAGGTCTTGTGATGTCAGAGTCACACAAATAACACATTGAGGTCTTGTGATGTCAGAGTCACACAAATAACACATTGAGGTCTTGTGATGTCAGAGTCACACAAATAACACATTGAGGTCTTGTGATGTCAGAGTCACACAAATAACACATTGAGGTCTTGTGATGTCAGAGTCACACAAATAACACATTTAGGTCTTGTGATGTCAGAGTCACACAAATAACACATTGAGGTCTTGTGATGTCAGAGTCACACAAATAACACATTGAGGTCTTGTGATGTCAGAGTCACACAAATAA
Source organism: Ampullaceana balthica (assembly GCA_944989445.1). Classification (NCBI taxonomy): domain Eukaryota; kingdom Metazoa; phylum Mollusca; class Gastropoda; family Lymnaeidae; genus Ampullaceana; species Ampullaceana balthica. The sequence goes on along the minus strand of CALYLW010002842.1, from coordinate 18,545 downwards.
CACATTGAGTCTTGTGATGTCAGAGTCACACAAATAACACATTGAGGTCTTGTGATGTCAGAGTCACACAAATAACACATTGAGGTCTTGTGATATCAGAGTCACCAAATAACACATTTAGGTCTTGTGATGTCAGAGTCACACAAATAACACATTGAGGTCTTGTGATATCAGAGTCACACAAATAACACATTGAAGTCTTGTGATGTCAGAGTCACACAAATAACACATTGAGGTCTTGTGATGTCAGAGTCACACAAATAACACATTGAGGTCTTGTGATGTCAGAGTCACACAAATAACACATTGAGGTCTTGTGATGTCAGAGTCACACAAATAACACATTGAAGTCTTGTGATGTCAGAGTCACACAAATAACACATTGAAGTCTTGTGATGTCAGAGTCACACAAATAACACATTGAGGTCTTGTGATGTCAGAGTCACACAAATAACACATTGAGTCTTGTGATGTCAGAGTCACACAAATAACACATTGAGGTCTTGTGATGTCAGAGTCACACAAATAACACATTGAGGTCTTGTGATGTCAGAGTCACACAAATAACACATTGAGGTCTTGTGATGTCAGAGTCACACAAATAACACATTGAGGTCTTGTGATGTCAGAGTCACACAAATAACACATTGAGGTCTTGTGATGTCAGAGTCACACAAATAACACATTGAGGTCTTGTGATGTCAGAGTCACACAAATAACACATTGATGTCTTGTGATGTCAGAGTCACACAAATAACACATTGAGGTCTTGTGATGTCAGAGTCACACAAATAACACATTGAGGTCTTGTGATGTCAGAGTCACACAAATAACACATTGAGGTCTTGTGATGTCAGAGTCACACAAATAACACATTGAGGTCTTGTGATGTCAGAGTCACACAAATAACACATTGAGGTCTTGTGATGTCAGAGTCACACAAATAACACATTGAGGTCTTGTGATGTCAGAGTCACACAAATAACACATTGAGGTCTTGTGATGTCAGAGTCACACAAATAACACATTGAGGTCTTGTGATGTCAGAGTCACACAAATAACACATTGAGGTCTTGTGATGTCAGAGTCACACAAATAACACATTGAGGTCTTGTGATGTCAGAGTCACACAAATAACACATTGAGGTCTTGTGATGTCAGAGTCACACAAATAACACATTGAGGTCTTGTGATATCAGAGTCACACAAATAACACATTGAGGTCTTGTGATGTCAGAGTCACACAAATAACACATTGAGGTCTTGTGATGTCAGAGTCACACAAATAACACATTGAGGTCTTGTGATGTCAGAGTCACACAAATAACACATTGAGGTCTTGTGATGTCAGAGTCACACAAATAACACATTGAGGTCTTGTGATGTCAGAGTCACACAAATAACACATTGAGGTCTTGTGATGTCAGAGTCACACAAATAACACATTGATGTCTTGTGATGTCAGAGTCACACAAATAACACATTTGAGGTCTTGTGATGTCAGAGTCACACAAATAACACATTGAAGTCTTGTGATGTCAGAGTCACACAAATAACACATTGAGGTCTTGTGATGTCAGAGTCACACAAATAACACATTGAGGTCTTGTGATGTCAGAGTCACACAAATAACACATTGAGGTCTTGTGATGTCAGAGTCACACAAATAACACATTGAGGTCTTGTGATATCAGAGTCACACAAATAACACATTGAGGTCTTGTGATGTCAGAGTCACACAAATAACACATTGAGGTCTTGTGATGTCAGAGTCACACAAATAACACATTGAGGTCTTGTGATGTCAGAGTCACACAAATAACACATTGAGGTCTTGTGATGTCAGAGTCACACAAATAACACATTGAGGTCTTGTGATGTCAGAGTCACACAAATAACACATTGAGGTCTTGTGATGTCAGAGTCACACAAATAACACATTGAGGTCTTGTGATGTCAGAGTCACACAAATAACACATTGAGGTCTTGTGATGTCAGAGTCACACAAATAACACATTGAGGTCTTGTGATGTCAGAGTCACACAAATAACACATTGAGGTCTTGTGATGTCAGAGTCACACAAATAACACATTGAGGTCTTGTGATGTCAGAGTCACACAAATAACACATTGAGGTCTTGTGATGTCAGAGTCACACAAATAACACATTGAGGTCTTGTGATGTCAGAGTCACACAAATAACACATTGAGGTCTTGTGATGTCAGAGTCACACAAATAACACATTGAGGTCTTGTGATGTCAGAGTCACACAAATAACACATTGAAGTCTTGTGATGTCAGAGTCACACAAATAACACATTGAGGTCTTGTGATGTCAGAGTCACACAAATAACACATTGAGGTCTTGTGATGTCAGAGTCACACAAATAACACATTGAGGTCTTGTGATGTCAGAGTCATCCAAATAACACATTTAGGTCTTGTGATGTCAGAGTCACACAAATAACACATTGAGGTCTTGTGATATCAGAGTCACACAAATAACACATTGAGGTCTTGTGATGTCAGAGTCACACAAATAACACATTGAGGTCTTGTGATGTCAGAGTCATCCAAATAACACATTTAGGTCTTGTGATGTCAGAGTCACACAAATAACACATTGAGGTCTTGTGATATCAGAGTCACACAAATAACACATTGAGGTCTTGTGATGTCAGAGTCACACAAATAACACATTGAGGTCTTGTGATATCAGAGTCACACAAATAACACATTGAAGTCTTGTGATGTCAGAGTCACACAAATAACACATTTGAGGTCTTGTGATGTCAGAGTCACACAAATAACACATTGAGGTCTTGTGATGTCAGAGTCACACAAATAACACATTGAGGTCTTGTGATGTCAGAGTCACACAAATAACACATTGAAGTCTTGTGATGTCAGAGTCACACAAATAACACATTGAGTCTTGTGATGTCAGAGTCACACAAATAACACATTGAGGTCTTGTGATATCAGAGTCACACAAATAACACATTGAAGTCGTGTGATGTCAGAGTCACACAAATAACACATTGAAGTCTTGTGATGTCAGAGTCACACAAATAACACATTGAAAGTCTTGTGATGTCAGAGTCACACAAATAACACATTGATGTCTTGTGATGTCAGAGTCACACAAATAACACATTGATGTCTTGTGATGTCAGAGTCACACAAATAACACATTGAGGTCTTGTGATGTCAGAGTCACACAAATAACACATTGAGGTCTTGTGATGTCAGAGTCACACAAATAACACATTGAGGTCTTGTGATGTCAGAGTCACGCAAATAACACATTGATGTCTTGTGATGTCAGAGTCACACAAATAACACATTGAGGTCTTGTGATGTCAGAGTCACACAAATAACACATTGAAGTCTTGTGATGTCAGAGTCACACAAATAACACATTGATGTCTTGTGATGTCAGAGTCACGCAAATAACACATTGATGTCTTGTGATGTCAGAGTCACACAAATAACACATTGATGTCTTGTGATGTCAGAGTCACACAAATAACACATTGAGGTCTTGTGATATCAGAGTCATCCAATTAACACATTTAGGTCTTGTGATGTCAGAGTCACACAAATAACACATTGAGGTCTTGTGATATCAGAGTCACACAAATAACACATTGAGGTCTGGTGATGTCAGAGTCACACAAATAACACATTGAGATATTGTGATGTCAGAGTCACACAAATAACACATTGAGGTCTTGTGATGTCAGAGTCACACAAATAACACATTTAGGTCTTGTGATGTCAGAGTCACACAAATAACACATTGAGGTCTTGTGATGTCAGAGTCACACAAATAACACATTGAGGTCTTGTGATGTCAGAGTCACACAAATAACACATTGATGTCTTGTGATGTCAGAGTCACACAAATAACACATTGAGGTCTTGTGATGTCAGAGTCACACAAATAACACATTGAGGTCTTGTGATGTCAGAGTCACACAAATAACACATTGAGGTCTTGTGATGTCAGAGTCACACAAATAACACATTGAGGTCTTGTGATGTCAGAGTCACACAAATAACACATTGAGGTCTTGTGATGTCAGAGTCACACAAATAACACATTGAGGTCTTGTGATGTCAGAGTCACACAAATAACACATTGAAGTCTTGTGATGTCAGAGTCACACAAATAACACATTGAGGTCTTGTGATGTCAGAGTCACACAAATAACACATTGAGGTCTTGTGATGTCAGAGTCACACAAATAACACATTGAGGTCTTGTGATGTCAGAGTCATCCAAATAACACATTTAGGTCTTGTGATGTCAGAGTCACACAAATAACACATTGAGGTCTTGTGATATCAGAGTCACACAAATAACACATTGAGGTCTTGTGATGTCAGAGTCACACAAATAACACATTGAAGTCTTGTGATGTCAGAGTCATCCAAATAACACATTTAGGTCTTGTGATGTCAGAGTCACACAAATAACACATTGAGGGCTTGTGATATCAGAGTCATCCAAATAACACATTTAGGTATTGTGATGTCAGAGTCACACAAATAAAACATTGAGGTCTTGTGATATCAGAGTCACACAAATAACACATTGAAGTCTTGTGATATCAGAGTCATCCAAATAACACATTTAGGTCTTGTGATGTCAGAGTTACACAAATAACACATTTAGGTCTTGTGATGTCAGAGTCACACAAATAACACATTGAGGTCTTGTGATATCAGAGTCACACAAATAACACATTGAAGTCTTGTGATGTCAGAGTCACACAAATAACACATTGAAGTCTTGTGATGTCAGAGTCACACAAATAACACATTGAGGTCTTGTGATATCAGAGTCACACAAATAACACATTGAAGTCTTGTGATGTCAGAGTCACACAAATAACACATTGAAGTCTTGTGATGTCAGAGTCACACAAATAAGACATTGAAATCTTGTGATGTCAGAGTCACACAAATAACACATTGAGGTCTTGTGATGTCAGAGTCACACAAATAACACATTGAAGTCTTGTGATGTCAGAATCACACAAATAACACATTGAAGTCTTGTGATGTCAGAGTCACACAAATAACACATTGAAGTCTTGTGATGTCAGAGTCACACAAATAACACATTGAGGTCTGGTGATGTCAGAGTCACACAAATAACACATTGATGTCTTGTGATGTCAGAGTCACACAAATAACACATTGATGTCTTGTGATGTCAGAGTCACACAAATAACACATTGAGGTCTTGTGATGTCAGAGTCACACAAATAACACATTTAGGTCTTTTGATGTCAGAGTCACACAAATAACACATTGAGGTCTTGTGATGTCAGAGTACTTAAATATCGACACTCGAGGAACAATAACTGGATACTTCCTGAGGGAAACTCAAGAACCAAAAGCTATTGGCACTTTCTATAGCAAACCCATCCAGTACCTTGCATATGCTGATGACATAGCCCTGCTTGCTAAAAATACTAGTGACATATCAAAGTCATACATTGAATTTAAAGATCCCGGGAATAGAGCATACTTTAGTATCTTATCTTATCTTATCTTGCCTTACCTTGCCTTTTCTTTTCTTATCTTATCCCATCACATCCCAGCTTATCTTATCTTATCTTATCTTATCTATACAGACGCCCTTTCTATGCAGTAGACCATGACGGATGATTTGTTGGAAAGTGATGCAGCGTTCACAGCCCACGGCTATGAGTGTTCCACGCATTACCCAGCCGCATAACTAGTATTAGGTACCCATTCGGAGCTGGGTGACTCAGGGACGCCCTAGGTAACAAATCCTTGCCTTCACCCGTGACCATCGGTAAGCCAGTCGAGGGCGCTGCCGCTCGACCACCGCGCCCCATGTAGTAGCCAGAAAATCCTCAAAAACAAAAACATTACAAAGGAAACAAAGAAAACTCTTTATAAAACAGGCATCAGACCAGCTGTAACATATGCAAGTGAAGCTTGGACCTTAAGAAAAAAACTGCGGAAAACCTTTTAAATACATGGGAGAGGAAAGTTCTCAGGAAAATATATGGACCAACAGAGGATGAGTTCGGATGGAGAATAAAAGGCAACCATGAACTATACAGTCTATATCAGGATACCACAATAGTTGCAGAAATAAAAAAGGGTAGACTGCGCTGGGCAGGACACCTAGAAAGAATGTCAAATGATAGAGGAGTAAAGAGGGTACACCACCAAAACCCCAGAGGAAAACGGCTCAAAGGAAGACCTAGGCTTAGATGGATGGATGACGTAGAGAAAGATCTACAACAACTGGGCATCCAATATTGGAGAAGAAAGGCGTTGATAAGGACTGAGTGGAAGGAGGTCGTGAGGCAGTAGCTACATGGGCTGTAGCGCCACATGGATGGATGGACGGATTGATATTTATTATTAATGAGTCAATGCTGATGTAGAGTAAAACAATCTAAGTAATTTAATTGTTTTTCTCATTATTTATATTTTACGTAGAAACTCAAATGTTTGTATGGGTCTCGCGTGTGTGTCCTTGGGTCAGGGGCGTTCACGAAAAATACAATTTGATTGCACGTCATATATGACAAAAGAAATTCTTGTAATCTGTAAATTTCCCTTTTATGTGTATGTGATCAAATTTGGGAAAATGGTTTCATATTCATTTAAATATTCCGAACGTATTTGTCAAATGTATTATAGAACTTTATTGCAAAAGATAAAAAATCAAAAATAATAATTAAACAGCACCGTCAGCTGATATACAACACTAACAATCAGAAAACTCTAACAAAATGAGAGACAACACTTACAATATAAAACAACTCGTACAGGCCGACAAAAAACTATAACAAAAACATAACTTTTGCGCACATATATTACTAACACTCAGACATCTCTAACATTTAGGAAACACAAACAATCAGATATCTCTGGCAGAAAGACAACCTTAACAATGAGACCAATCTTAAAGACAGACAACATTGAGATTAGGATAACATTTACAAAGTGACAGAAAACACTGAGATTAGGATAACATTTATAAAGTGATAGAAAACACTAACGATCAGTCAACTCTAAAAGACAGACAAATCAAACAATAAAAAATTTCTTACAATCTGACAGATAATTTGAAAAAATAAAAAAAAATAAGAACAAAAAACAAACACTTACAAACTAAAGGACTACAAAGACAGACAAATCTTACTAACTGATGGTAAACAATAAAAATCAGACAACTATTAGAGACAGACAATCTGGACAGACAACACTAACTTATACATTGGTTTCTGACATAAAACCAAGAATTGATAACAGACAGATATAGCCCCTGTCACCGCAACTTTGTACATTGATGAAAAACAATAGCCTTGTAATGAACTCAATGAACAAAATATGTTGAAATTTTATTAAAGACTAATATGATTGTATGTCATAATGATATATTTATAATTAAGTTGTTGACTTAGTGATCCACCAATAGATCCCCCCAAAGCGCACATTCGTCCTTGCTAAAAGATCATCTCAAAGCGCACATTCCACATTACTTAAATATCAACTCAAAGCGCACATTCGTCCTTGCTAAAAAATCAACTTATAGCGCACATTCATCATTGCTTAAAGATCAACTCAAAGCGCACATTCATCATTACTTAAATATCAACTCAAAGCGCACATTCGTCCTTGCTAAAAAATCAACTTATAGCGCACATTCATCATTGCTTAAAGATCAACTCAAAGCGCACATTCATAATTACTTAAATATCAACTCAAAGCGCACATTCGTCCTTGCTAAAAAATCAACTTATAGCGCACATTCATCATTGCTTTAAGATCAACTCAAAGCGCACATTCATCATTACTTAAATATCAACTCAAAGCGCACATTCGTCCTTGCTAAAAAATCAACTTATAGCGCACATTCATCATTGCTTAAAGATCAACTCAAAGCGCACATTCGTCATTACTTAAATATCAACTCAAAGCGCACATTCGTCCTTGCTAAAAAATCAACTTATAGCGCACATTCATCATTGGTTAAAGATCAACTCAAAGCGCACATTCATCATTACTTAAATATCAACTCAAAGCGCACATTCGTCCTTGCTAAAAAATCAACTTATAGCGCACATTCATCATTGCTTAAAGATCAAATCAAAGCGCACATTCGTCCTTGCTAAAAAATCAACTTATAGCGCACATTCATCATTGCTTAAAGATCAAATCAAAGCGCACATTCATCATTGCTTAAATATCAACTCAAAGCGCACATTCGTCCTTGCTAAAAAATCAACTTATAGCGCACATTCATCATTGCTTAAAGATCAAATCAAAGCGCACATTCGTCCTTGCTAAAATATCAACTTATAGCGCACATTCATCATTGCTTAAAGATCAACTCAAAGCACACATTCGTCCTTGCTAAAAGATCAACTTATAGCGCACATTCATCATTGCTTAAAGATCAACTCAAAGCGCTGATTCATCATTGCTAAAAGATCAACTTATAGCACACATTCATAATTACTTAAAGATCAACTCAAAGTGCACATTCGTCCTTGCTAAAAGATCAACTTATAGCGCACATTCATCATTGCTTAAAGATCAACTCAAAGCGCTCATTCATCATTGCTAAAAGATCAACTTATAGCACACATTCATCATTGCTTAAAGATCAACTCAAAGCGCACATTCGTCCTTGCTAAAAGATCAACTTATAGCGCACATTCATCATTGCTTAAAGATCAACTCAAAGCGCTCATTCATCATTGCTAAAAGATCAACTTATAGCACACATTCATAATTGCTTAAAGATCAACTCAAAGTGCACATTCGTACTTGCTAAAAGATCAATAATTTATAGCGCACATTCATCATTGCTTAAAAATCAACTCAAAGCGCACATTCGTCCTTGGTAAAATACCAACTAGCGCACTAACTACCAACTAGATCAACTTATAGCGCACATTCATCATTGCTAAAAGATCAACTCACAGCGTACATCGTCACTGCGTACAAAGAATTTGTTCTTGTTAAAATTTAAAAAATTAAGATTGAAAAAAATGTGACGTCATAATTTTTTTTGAAGGAATAATTATCACCTAAATTCGGATGACCTTCAACTGGTTAGCACTGTTAAAATCTTGGGTGTTTTCATGTAAGTGCCTTCCTCTGAATTAAAGTCATTGTTATCTTTTGTGTATTTCTGTAAGTGCAGTGGTATTCATGTAAATATAGCCGGTAGTATGACACGTGTAGCCGGCATTATGACACGTGTAGCAGGCAGTATGACACGTTTAGCCGGTAGTATGACACGTGTAGCAGGCAGTATGACACGTTTAGCCGGCAGTATGACAATTGTAGCCGGCAGTATGACACGTGTAGCCGGCAGTATGACACGTGTAGCCGGCAGTATGACACGTGTAGCCGGCAGTATGACACGTGTAGCCGGCAGTATGACACTTGTAGCCGGCAGTATGACACTTGTAGCCGGTAGTATGACACGTGTAGCAGGCAGTATGACACGTTTAGCCGGTAGTATGACACGTTTAGCCGGCAGTATGACACGTGTAGCCGGCAGTATGACACGTGTAGCCCATAGTATGACACGTGTAGCCGGCAGTATGACACGTGTAACCGGCAGTATGACACGTTTAGCTGGCAGTATGACACGTTTAGCTAGCAGCATGACACGTTTAGCCAGTAGTATGATACTTGTAGCCGGCAATATGACACGTGTAGCCGGTCGCATGACACGTTTAGCCGGTAGTATGACACGTGTAGCCGGTAGTATGACACTTGTAGCCGGCAGTATGACACGTGTAGCCGGTAGTATGACACGTGTAGCCGGCAGTATGACACGTTTAGCCGGCAGTATGACACGTGTAGCCGGTAGTATGACACTTGTAGCCGGCAGTATGACACGTGTAGCCGGTAGCATGACACGTTTAGCCGGTAGTTTGACACGTGTAGCCGGTAGTATGACACGTGTAGCCGGCAGTATGACACTTGTAGCCGGCAGTATGACACGTGTAGCCGACAGTATGACACGTTTAGCCGGCAGTATGATACGTTTAGCTGGCAGTATGACACGTTTAGCCAGTAGTATGACTCTTGTAGCCGGCAATATGACACGTGTAGCCGGTAGCATGACACGTTTAGCCGGTAGTATGACACGTGTAGCCGGCAGTATGACACTTGTAGCCGGCAGTATGACACGTGTAGCCGGTAGTATGACACGTGTAGCCGGCAGTATGACACTTGTAGCCGGCAGTATGACACTTGTAGCCGGCAATATGACACGTGTAGCCGGCAGTATGACACGTGTAGCCAGCAGTATGACACTTGTAGCCCGCAGTATGACACTTTTCCCAATTGGATTAAGATTCCCATCAGTATAAACTGCATTACGTAAATGAATAAATTCTTATTACCTCAGTTTGGTTCCATGTAATAAATTGAAGAGAATGTGTGCGTTCGCACGTTCGACATTGATCTCGACAACATATCTATTGATCAATTAACGACATTTTCAAATGTGATTGATTTGGTTTTTACGAATCAATAACGTTTATGAATAATAATTCGTGGCACTGACTTTTTATTGGTCTGCTTTGTTTTCCATTTGGTTTTTTTATTTTCATGTTGAAAATATGAATTCATTTTTTTCTTGCCAGAATAATATTGGACATTGAAACCGATCATAAAAGCGATGAGTTTTGGAGACCAGATGAACATTACCATCTCTGCCAAGAAGAACTATATCATGGGATGTATATTCTTTATTTACTATGAATATACTACTTGATTAGTTGATGGTGTGTTGTATTCTCTTACATGTTGGCAAGGCTGGTGGTTTGCCATCTCTAATAACAAAAGCGTAGTCATTAACTGGTATCCGCTCAAAGGCCATTCTGACAAGTACATGTAAAGCATACTTATAAACATTTTATAAAGCTCATATAAAGCCACTTCAATAAGATACAATTGTAATTTGTTGGAAAGCGAAAGTATGTCATAGTGAACGCCACTAAAGCTAGACAATTAGATAACTAATAAAAATTTGAAATTATTTCATTCTTTTAGTATTTATTTTAAAAAACACATTAAATCTTTTGTTTTTATTTTAAAATTTCATTTTATTTGTTAAATTTTAGTCACACAAACTTAAATATTTGAGTAACACAAATTATTAGTACAATTTTTAATAGCATTTTAATTAACTTTTAAAAGTGATTTCGAAAATTAAAATAATGCTATTTATCTTAGAAATAAAATTTTCGAAATTCCACATTTTATAGGTTCATTAAATACGTTCATACTGGTGCTTTGACGTGCAACACTTATGTAAATACAAATTAAAATTATGTACTATATATTTTAAGTTATTTTAAGTGTAGATTAAAGGGGGAAAACATATTCAATAAATAGTGCATGTTTCTATTTTCCTTTATTTGAATATACTAAATTTTGAGCTGACCCGTCACGTTCAAACGATCTCAGTAGAAAGGTAATTCTAAAATACCAAGGAGTGTTCATTTAAAACAAAATATGCCAGAAATATTAATGGAAGCATAACACACAACTTCACAAAATGTATTTTTTACACGCTTTTATTTAACACACACTGTTTGTATGTTGTGTCCTTCACATCTTGTAACGTAAAATTAAACCACTTCTGATAGTCCTAGAGATCTAAAATGTTTACCACAGATGACAATGCATTGTTTCAAACTTTCAGATCGATAGAATGTACCGTAAATAAATTAATGCATTTTTAAAATGTAGTTTATCTCTATATAGCATGTGTAAAATTTCAAATCTTGTAACGTAAATATAAACCATTTCTGATGGTCCTAGAGATCTCAAGATTTTAACAAAGATAGATCTTGGATGACAATGCATTGCATCGAAATTTCAGATCGATCGAATGAACCGTAATTAAATTAATGCATCTAAAACATTAAGTTTATTTCTATATAACATGTGTAAAATTTCAAATTTTCCATCGTAAAATTAAACCACTTTAATAAAGTTTAGAGGCCGTCCATTAAGTACGTCACGCTCTAGAGGAGTGAGGGGGTGTAAGAAAGTGTGACAGTTTGTGACATGGGGGAGGGGGGGTCTGGCCTTGTGTGACGTCACGGTGTTTTCTATTAAATTTTAATTATTTTGTTAATAAAAATAACAAAATTAGTTCAAAAATGTGACGTACTTTGGGGAGTGGGGGGGGGGTTCTGGGATTTGTGACAGTTTGTGACAGGGGGAGGGGGGAGTTAAAAATGGTATAAAATAGCGTGGCGTACTTTATGGACGGCCCCTTAACTAATTAAATTGAATTGATAAAGTCGAAAAATAGATTAAAAAATTTTTAGACATAAAAGTAGAACAAAATACATTTAAAAAAATTATTATTAAAAAGGAAACGCTTTTATTTACGTATATAAATTGCACTAAAAGAAGAAAATAAATTTTTTTTATGATTACATGTGAAATCCGTGAAATAAAACATTGCACATAAAAGCGTGGAGCGCTCATCAAATCACGAATCTACAACGCGCTACGGTGGTTAATTGATAACAATGAACTCTACAGTGACGTAGTTATTGATCATAATGCACAAATAAATCAGAATGACTTAGTTCAAATAGATCCAGAACCAAAAGAAGATCATGAAGTTAGTGCATATAAAAAGATGGGAGATGCTTCGAGATGCTACTATTATATTAATTCGAAATATTTATCTATATGCAAACGAATAGTTGCAAAGATAAATGAGTTGTGATGGGCGCTCATCACAACTCACTATCATGTACAAGGCTGCGAAACATAAATACAAATTTGTATGAATATTAATAAACATTAAAAGTTTCACAACTTTGATCATATACATGCTATTATTATATTAATCAGAAATATGTATCTCTATGCAGAGGAATAGTTGCAAAGAGAAATGAGTTGTGATGGGCGGCCCACGCTTTTATGTGCAATGGATAGGTTCACGGATTTCACCTGTAATCATAGAACATTTTTATTTCCTTCTTTTTATTGCATTTTATATACGTAAATAAAAGCGTGTCCTTTTAAAAAAATAAATTTTTAAAGTGTTTTTATTTTTACTGAAAGTTGTTTGGATTTTTAGAGTATATTAACTTAAATATCCAAAATAGCAAACGAAAAGCAGAATGAAATTTAACTTGATTTAGATATGACATGTACTGTGGATGGAATGGATGGAATTGACTTATACGGTTTTGAAAATGAATTTGAATACTTGGAATATATTTTAAATGTACCTGCTCTATACATAGACTTTGCTGTAAACGGCAACCTTCTCACTGACACAATTCCATTTTGGCTTGATTTGAAAAGTGTTGTAAAAATTTAAAAGCATATTCTCAAAAAATTAATTTTAAAAATTTTAAAGGCTTTACCCAATGATGGTAAGCGGATAATTGAATTGTAAATTTTAAGAAATCTTAAGAAAGTGGCATTTATTGATGAAGAAGAAATTATTTGATTAGCAGCAAAATATCTATCATTTTTATTCTTCCTTTCCATTACATGTATATTTTGACTTTGACAATAAATAATATATATATATTCTAAGTCCTGGTGCAAGAATGTCAAAATTTCAAGACAATAAAGTAGCTGAACCGATGGCTAACGAAGATACAATTTTGGGCTAAACAAAAAAGTATAAGATATACATCCACTCTGCAATGTGTGGACTCAGTAGACATCAAACAGAAAGAGACAGAGCGAGATAGAAGTTTATAAAGGCGAAAGTGACAACAGAAGTACAAAGAGAGGGTGGGATCAGGTGTCAACATGTGAATGAAAACAAGAAAATCATGCAGTGTTAAGGACACCATACATTTTTATGTAAGAAATAAACAGAATTCTGTGCCTGACAAAACTGGACATGAATTTCTACCGTAATCTTAACTAATGAAGAAAGCAACTTAATTGTCCAAATTCTTTTCTTCAAAACATGACTACATATTCACTTTGGTTGACTATAAATTGCTCTCTCGTTCTTTGACTGACAGGTTCAATAAAAATGATTAGGTATCCAGTATCCACAAGGACGGCCTTAGGGCAAGGCGAACGAGGTAACCGCCTTGGGCCCCGCGCTTTTCAGGGCCCCGCGCCTTGACTAAACATGTTTACTACTTTTTACAATTTTAATTATATTACTTAATACTTTTCTAATAGCAAAAGTATCAAGAGAACTTTTTTTTCAGGATAAAATAATTAGAAAAATACCGTACTAAGTAGTAATATAATAAACTACTATAATCATCCAAAATTCTAATGCGAAAAGTATTTTTCCTACAGCATTTCAGTAAGCATTTATGGATTCAGGAGAACATTTTAAATTTAAAAAAAAACATTTTTAAATCCTTTATATTAACGTGTGGTGTCTGTTTGAGCCCTTGCTTGTCGTAAAAAACTTTGGATCGATTTTTAACCCACTTCCTCGTAAGTCAGCGAGCTGAAATTTTGCAGGCAGTTTCGTGCCGATGATAAAATGATGTATCAAAATTTCAGACCGATCGCATGTACTGTAATAACATTATTGAATTTTTAGATTATTTTATTTATCTCTATGTATCATGTTAATTTTTTAGATTTAGTGTCGTGGTGCGTATTATATTGAACGACCTTTCCTGTCGCGCAATAAGGTGCGTTTTTTATTGGCAATACTTTTGATAAACATATTCCTGATCGGTGCGCATTGTTATTAAACAATATAATTTGCAATGTGTGTCCGTGACGCTACTAATTTTAGAAAGCAGGGAAAACCAAATTACTGCACCAATGCATCAAAAGGTGTGCAAATTAAAGATGCGCTGTAAAAAAAATATTATTTGACGTCATTGTTTTCGCTCATACGTGTATTTTAATTTTGGAAAAGGGATCAATGTAAAAGAGGATTTGATGATGGTTAATTATAAAATTTAAAAAAACAAAAGGGGCGACGAAGGCGCCCTACAACCCCTATTATAAAATTCTTTGTGTACATTTCAGAAAGTTTAATATTTCGTATTTATTAAACAAGGACAAGTTAGTTGGGCTTTTGAAAAGGTCGGCATTAGGCGCCCTAAAAAAGTGCATTTTTAATAAAATAAATAGATTTCAGCTGAAAAGGTCCATCATTTTTTACGGGTTAGTATTAAACATATTTTACAACACATAACTACAATTTTCTATTTTTGGATTGTCTTGCGTTGCGTATTATAATGAACATTCTTTTAGTTATGTCTCGTACATAAAGGATTTATAGTCAAAAGCTTTTGTTTTTACGTTTTTTTTATATTAGGCTTTAATTTGCTATGGTAAGTGAAAAAAATGCTAGTGTGAGACTGCCTGATCACGAGAAATCAAAGGGACATGTGACATCTACTTTGGAATGGTTAGATCTGGAAAACAGGCTAAACAGTGAAAAGGTTAGTTGGCAAAGTCTATTTCAGCGTATCATGGCCATTGTCAAGTTTCTTGATGAGCAATTTCGTTGTTCAGTCGATAAACTACATCAGGCACACAATGGCAACTTTTTGGGTCTCGTTGAATTGCCGGTAAAAGTTGATCCAGTTTTGCAGGAAAATATATGAAGAATGAAAACTGATGAAATTTTAGATCACTAATTTGGGAAAGCGAATTCAAAACGAACTCATTTAGTTGATGGGAAATAAGGTAAGGAAATTTTTATAGGCAGAGTAAAATCATCTAATAATACTTTTCAGTACTATTTGATTGCACACCTGACCAAAGTCACCAAGAGCAGATTTCACTGATAATCCGCTACGTAAGCGCAGGAGCTGGATATTGTGAAGTAACTCATGAGCACTTCATACGTTTTCAGGAATTAGAAGAATGTTCTAGGGAACAACTGCTTGATGTCTTACTATTGGAAGTGACAAAATTGGGCTTCGATGTTTCTGATATCCGCGGTAAAATAAATGACAATTGTGTGAACACGCATGGGCATAAGTCAGGTGTACAAACTCATCTTTTACAATTAAATCCTTAGGCATGTTTGCCCCTTGTAACTGTTATAGTTACAAATTGCTGCTATGTGATATGGAAAAAACTTCCTGATGCAATAATGGTTTTTTTGGGTATAATTCAACAAATCTGTTTTATTCTCTGCTTCAACAAAGCGATGGCCTTATTTTCCAAGTATGTTCAAAATATTTCTGTGAAAGCACTTTGTTTAACAAGATGGGAAAGTCATGTTAATGTGTAAAGGTAGTGCGATATCAAGAAGGCGAACTCTATGGTGCACTTTTTGAAGTTGCAGAGCAAATTAGTGATCCAAAATCTGGAAGTGAAGCAGAGACATTCTGCAAACAACTTAAGAATTTGAATTTCATTGTTTCAAATGCTATTTGGCACGACATATTGTTCCAATTTAAAGGCAAAGATTTACAAAATATTTTTGTCGGTCTACTCGAGCAACTGCAGTTGATAGCATAGAACATACCTGCAAATGGTTGAAATCTTACAGAAACTGAAGTTTTGAAACAGCTATAGGATTTGCAAAAGAATTTGTCGCACACATAGAAGTTGAACCCATTGAACCCAGTTGAAAAAAAAAGTTTACATCTAAAGGAGAAGATGAAGGATTTGTAGATGCACAAGAAAATTTAGCACATATTTTTTAACCAGATTGGGGCCGTCCATAAAGTACGTCATGCTAATTTGCCCCCCCCCCTTTTTTTAAGTAATGTCATACTTTCGAATTTATTTTTTAATTTACACCTAATTAAAATATTTAATGTAATACTTAAATTACACTTCACTATTAAACTGTATTCCGGATTCCGGATTTGCCGGAGCCATTATGAATATATATAAATTAGGGATCTACTGGCCAGCCGGATTTATGAAGTGAAACCTGCCGAAAACGGAGCCGGTTTTTTTTAAATAGCTGGATTCCGAATTTGCCGGAGCTGGAGCCGAAATCCCGTACACCCCACTTAAAAGAACTATCAGAATATTAAAATGACTTTAATAGTAGAATAGTTAATTGTCAACAGTTGTCACAGTTATTCAATGAAACAGAAACTCACTCTTTATCGAATTTGAAAACACTAGACTTGACAATTTTATAATACACATCATTTATCTTCTACCTTTTCATTTACAATGAGTGAGGTCAAGTTTTAGATAATCTTCCGATTATGCATTATACCATAGGTTCTCTTTGCCGTCTAGAAGCGATTCTCAAAGGACGGATGCGTTTTATCTGAGTTGATTCTTGAACAGTTTGGGTGGGCACATTCTCTTGAGCCTGAGCCCTGTGTTGTCCTGTATGTTTCTTCAACATTGTTTATGAGGCCAAATACAAGTGACATACTTTGCAAAGTCGATCAAATAAGCTGGTAAGCAGATGGTTGTACTTTGAAAACTCATGTTGATCTTGGCATAATGCCATCAAACTTGAGAGTTTGTGCTACAAACAGGGAAGAAAATTTATGAGAATCTGCATCTGCTCTTTCTGAACCTTTGAGTCCATCAACTGTGTGGTTGATTGGGATTGGAGGAGGGAAGAATCTTGAAGGTAAAACGTTGAAATATGAGCTTCGTGATTTGTCGCAACATTTCATGCCCTGATATGTGACAATTTGAGTGAAATATTGGCTAGTGCGAGCATGATTGTCAAACCATTACTGATCCTTCGATATCAGTCCTGCTGCATCCAATTCAGATTTATGAACAACACATTCAGGAGATACTCATTTCATGCTATTTTGACATAAGGGGCCGTCCATAAATGACGTCACGCACCTAGGGGGGAGGGGGGGTCACACTTTTGTGACGTTGCGTGACGAGGGGGAGGGAGGGGGGTTGAAGAAATGTGACGTCACATCAAAAGGGTAATTTTAATAAAACTTCCACTGAAATATTTGGTCTTTTACAATTTATTTAATGACTTTTTTTTTCTTTAAAAAAAAATCAGTGCTTCTCAATGTGCTGGTCAATAGGCTATCAGACGCTGGTTGGCGTATGCTATCAAGACACGAAAATTAAATCTAATTATAATCCATAAGTTTGAGAATCCACAAGATAACATATGAAATTGTTACACTGCGTCGTTTGATGTTGACATCAAAGCATTTGTGATCTAACCGCAGCTCCGTTTGGTTCTCTCATGCCCGTTACAACAAAATATACAAGTTTATGTATGCGTTACAGACTCTAGGTCCTGCTCATGTGACTCGGGGATTTGGGGGAGCGTCTTTAGCACGAAAATGCTACTGGTGAGTTTTACAAGCATGACAAGTGTCTAAAAATGATTTGAATAGGATTATGTGTAGTTAATTTAAGTCAAAACGACACGGAATATCCTTTTTCTTTAAAAGGGGAGGGGGAGGGAATCTATTTGATAGAATTAAAAACGTTTTAAGTTTGATATAATTGTTCGATGGTTTTTGATAAAACGCCCCTGGCCATTCTAGTCTTCTAGATCAGTGCTTCTCAAAGTGGTGCTCCGCGGACCGATGCCAGTGCGTGGGCCATCCGCTGCCGGTCCGCAGATGTT
>CALYLW010002841.1:0-26978 GCA_944989445.1 Ampullaceana balthica | reverse complement strand
TTAAATTGTTCTGTAAATATGAAAACTGGACAGAGTTGTATAAATTTATATAAATATTGCTTCTGAAATTATCTGAATGTGTAATTTATTACGGTAACCTTTATTGTCAAAAAAATTAAAGTCTTTATATTTTCATTGTGTCATTTGGTAACATGTTTAAATTATATTTTTTTTCATTGTGTCATTTGGTAACATGTTTAAATTATATTTTATTTTCATTGTGTCATTTGGTAACATGTTTAAATTATATTTTATTTTCCATTGGTTTGTTTGTTTGTTAAGTTTTTAATTCCGCACTAAAAAGCACCGGTATTGACCTATGTAATATGATGTTGTAATTAAGAAAAATTAAGCGGCATGATTAGTGAGAACATCATATTATATTTTTCTTAAACTTCAGTTAAATTGTTATCTCCAATCATATGTGACGTAGTATTACTTATTTGTATTGCTTACACTTTGTATTGCACTTCACTTAATATTATGTAAAGAAACATTTAATTCGAAAAAATTAATTTGTTTTTATCCTAGTTATTTCAAATTCACGAAACTATAAATTTAATACACTTGCTGTAAAGTTTTGCTTTGCCTAAATGATAATAATCAGTATAAACATGACGATCATGTGTCCGACAAATTCTGTTTATCCAAGTGGCATGCCACTTGACTTCGATCTCTTTAATAAGGGATAACATCTCAATGAATCGTTAGGAATCTCCTACCACCATTATAGTCTGGGTTCGAATATAACAATGTCTTTTCACTTGTTCATTTATTCAATTTACGAAATGGGCGCTACCGCCCCTAATGGGCGCTACCGCCCCTAATGGGCGCTCAAGCGATGGGGGGGGGCGCGGTTATGGCTAAAAATTCATTTGAGGGGTGGGGCGAAGAATTACTTTAAAGTGTGGTGAACACATAAAGAGGGAAGAGAGGATTTCGAAAAAAAATGATTTTGTAGTGCGGAAAGATATAAATACAGTTCGCCCCCGGGATACGGCATCCCCAGCTTATGTTTTCTTTCACGATACAATGTGATATTCGAAGTTTTCTCGGCCCCCCTTTACGACATTCTCACCGCCTTATGTCATCCACTTCCAAACTTCAAATTTGCGGTCGGCGCGTGTAGGACTGTTTGAGTTTACTCCCCTAGCATCTAGATGTCTACCAATATATCGTTACCGATATCAGGATATCGGCAATATCGGTATCGATAGCGTGTATAGGTACCGATATTGACGTCGCCGACATTTCATAAGTGACATTTTGACCCCCCCCCCTCTTAAAATTTATATATATATATATAACACTACATTTAGATCCCATGAGGACGGACGGTTGCCATACATTTAGATCAAGGTTTTTAAGACCGCTCTTTTCTAAGGACCAGTTAACGGTATGTCCGTATTTTTACCAACAAGCGAATGGATAAAATTTTCACGGCGTGGCGTCCGATTGGACATCAAAGAACCTGTGATGTACCGACGCTAGTTGGTGTTCATCTCTCTGCTGCGATCTCGTCAAAACAGCGAATTTAAACATTGTTCCAACAAAGCCCGTACAAAGGAAACCGTAATGATTAAATTCAAATTTTAATATTTATGTATTAAAATAACTAAAATGGCATATTCTCAAATGTCGTCATGTAATTTTGTTTTGGAGGACCAGTTAACCGTTAAAAAAAAGACTTTTTACTGTCCGGTCCGTATTTTGAAAAGAATTTTTGAGAACCAACAAGAGACTTTATCAAATGTTCGCCTCGCGCCGTCCGATGGTGACATCAAAATGCACGTGACGTCATCGCCCGCTGGTGTTCAGCTCTCTTGCGCTGTGCTCCTTTTCTATTCCCCACCATACGACGATTTTCACCATACGATACCAACTGAAGGACGGATTAATGTCATATCATGGGGGCCACTGTACTTGCAGAATACAAGAAAATGTTACTATCAGTCATGGTCAGAAAATGATAAGGATTTATTATATTTTAATGTTACTAACATTCATGGTCAGAAAATGATATGGATTTATTATATTTTCGAACACTGAAAGAAAATATTATCAAACAGCTGACATTAACAAAACTCTTTTCAACCGCAACCACACAAGATGACGATGGCTTGCTTGATACAATATTTCCTTAATGATTTCCAAAGCGGGAAAACCTCATACTATTGATGGAGAACTCATTATACTGGTTATAAATAAAGTGATGTGAACTGTGCTACACAAGCAAACATCAAATATTATCTAGAAAATGTAGGTGAGCAATAATACAATGCAAATAAGAATTACAGAAATGGCTTGAACTTTTGAAGAGTCATTGTGTGACAATATAAAGACATCTCACCTTTTTTTTTAATGTGAGGAGTCAACTTTAACAGGAAATGAAGCTTTACTTTTAGTATACGTGTTGATCACAAAGGAAGAAAATTAATTGCCTATTATTTGCTAAAGATTCTCAAACTCATACTTAAAATGAATCAATTTATGCATTAAAAGAAAGAAAAAAGGACTAATTTTGACACATACAGTAAAGCATAAAATGTAACTTGTATTATATGTCTAAACCAAAACTGACTCGTAACATGTAAAAGAAATTACATATACGCAGTTCACCCAATTCGGCGTAAACGTATTACATGGTATAAGAGATCCAACCGAACAAGACAAGAACATAATAATGTGTATGTTTTCTTTGTGATAACAAACACACTATTTAAATATACTTTTATTTACATAGGTAATAAAATAATATTATTATTTAACAACAAACCCTTTTTATTTATAAAATATTAGTCGCTAAATGTCCTCATTTCGTCTTTAATAAATTTGTGGCATTTTTAATGCATTTCATGATATGTTTGATTCTATATTTTAGAGATAATCTTTCTGTTTATCCACTGGTCAGCTACGATTTGATACACTCACTTATTCTTTCTGTCTCTGGGATCAGCAATAAACCAGTAAACGATTCTCGTTCTGTGCAAGGAAACCATGTCATTTTTATTTAAAAAAAACACAAAAAGTGCATATACATCCGTAACCGTCAAGTTAAATTTACGTTACGTTGTTTACTTGTATTTTGGCAATCAAAATGCACACAGGAGAGGGAATATATATATATATATATATAGACTAATATAGAGTGGGATAAGTTGACCATGATAGACTAATATAGAGTGGGATAAGTTGACCATGATAGACTAATATAGAGTGGGATAAGTTGACCATGATAGACTAATATAGAGTGGGATAAGTTGACCAAGATAGACTAATATAGAGTGGGATAAGTTGACCATGATAGACTAATATAGAGTGGGATAAGTTGACCATGATAGACTAATATAGAGTGGGATAAGTTGACCAAGATAGAATAATATAGAGTGGGATAAGTTGACCATGATAGACTAATATAGAGTGGGATAAGTTGACCATGATAGACTAATATAGAGTGGGATAAGTTGACCATGATAGATTAATATAGAATGGGATAAGTTGACCATGATAGACTAATATAGAGTGGGATAAGTTGACCATGATAGACTAATATAGAGTGGGATAAGTTGACCATGATAGACTAGTAGGGGTCTACCGATATTGCCGATACCGATATAACCGATATTTTTTTTGCCGATATGAGTGCCGATATGAGTATTTGTTAGGACAAAAACCAGCGGTAATATTTGATGACGTCATTCTTAAATTTATCACTCGTAATTATTTATCTTTTATATTAGGGGACTACCAATATGCATTTTTGCCGATATTACAGATATTTTTTTCCGATATGAATATTTGTTAGGACAAAAATCAGCGGTCTTATTTGATGACAACATTCTCAAATTTATCACACCTAATTAATTATATTTTATATTAGGGGTCTACCGATAAGCAATTTTGCCGATATTACCGATATTTTTTCCGATATGAGTGCCGATATGAGTATTTGTCAGGACAAAAATAACAGCGGTCATATTTGATGACGTCATTCTTAAATGTATCACTCGTAATTATTTATATTTTATAATTAAGGGGTCTACCGTTATCCAGTTTTTCCGATATTACCGATTTTTTTTTCCCGAAACGAAGTTTCCGATGTGTTTACAAGTTCCAGATCATGACCTACATAGGACTCATAACAAAACGAACCATCCTTTATAAAAATGTACAAGCAAAACAACCTTGACTCATAATTATTAATTCTAACCAATAGTTTAATGGCTTTTGCACACGGCCACCTTTTATGAATGAAACAATGAGAACAAAGTAATAGTAATAGAGTGAAAATGAGGTTGAAGGTTGAATGGTTGCCAATGACAACACGTCTTCACACGGTACATTTTGTTATTCCATACGAAATGAAATGTTTTAGACATCTGCGATTCTGCTTGCATCTTTGCTATTAGAGCAATTACGTGAACATAATGTTTACATGTTATACATTTATTAAAGCAATTACGGTATACTTGGCATCGGGACTATTTACACAGTATTTCTGAGTATACGAAAATCGGCAGATACCTAAACAATATCAAAGCACATGGCACACTGTATCGTGGCTGCACATATTAATACTAGGACTCTTTTGACCAATACCGGTATTGGAGTCGATATATTAATTTTTCGAGATATTGTAAATCTAAATGATAGTTTTTTTTGCTTCCGTTTTTTTGGGGGGTCAAAATGTCACTTATTATGAAATATCGGTGACGTCAATATCGGGACCTTTACATGCTACCGATACCGATATTGCCGATATCCAGATATCGGTGATAGACTAATATAGAGTGGGATAAGTTAACCATGATAGACTAATACAGAGTGGGATAATTTGACCATGATAGACTAATATAGAGTGGGATAAGTTGACCATGATAGACTAATATAGAGTTGGATAAGTTGACCAAGTAGACTAATATAGAGTGGAATAATTTGACCATTATAGACTAATATAGAGTGGGATAAGTTGACCAAGATAGACTAATATAGAGTGGGATAAGTTGACAATGATAGACTAATATAGAGTGGGATAAGTTGACCATGATAGAATAATATAGAGTGGGATAAGTTGACCATGATAGACTAATATAGAGTTGGATAAGTTGACCATGATAGACTTATATAGAGTGGGATAAGTTGACCATTATAGACTAATATAGAGTGGGATAAGTTGAACAAGATAGACTAATATAGAGTGGGATACGTTGACCATGATATACTAATATAGAGTGGGATAAGTTGACCATGATAGACTAATAAAGAGTGGGATAAGTTGACCATGACAGACTAATATAGAGTGGGATAAGTTGACCATGATAGACTAATATAGACAGGGGATAAGTTGACCATGATAGAATAATATAGAGTGGGATAAGTTGACCAAGATAGACTAATATAGAGTGGGATAAGTTGACCATGATAGACTAATATAGACAGGGGATAAGTTGACCATGATAGACTAATATAGAGTGGGATAGGTTGACCATGATAGACTAATATAGAGTGGGATAAGTTGACCATGATACACTAATATAGAGTGGGATAAGTTGACCAATATAGACTAATATAGAGTGGGATAAGTTGACCATGATAGACTAATATAGAGTGGGATAAGTTGACCATGATAGACTAATAAAGAGTTGGATAAGTTGACCATGATAGACTCATATAGAGTGGGATAAGTTGACCATGATAGACTAATATAGAGTTGGATAAGTTGACCATGATAGACTCATATAGAGTGGGATAAGTTGACCATTATAGACTAATATAGAGAGGGATAAGTTGACCAAGATAGACTAATATAGAGTGGGATAAGTTGACCATGATAGACTAATATAGAGTGGGATAAGTTGACCATGATAGACTAATATAGAGTGGGATAAGTTGACCATGATAGACTAATATAGAGTGGGATAAGTTGACCAAGATAGAATAATATAGAGTGGGATAAGTTGACCATGATAGACTAATATAGAGTGGGATAAGTTGACCAAGATAGACTAATATAGAGTGGGATAAGTTGACCATGATAGACTAATATAGACAGGGGATAAGTTGACCATGATAGACTAATAGAGATTGGGATAAGTTGACCATGATAGACTAATATAGAGTGGGATAAGTTGACCGTGATACACTAATATAGAGTGGGATAAGTTGAACATGATAGACTAATATTGAGTGGGATAGGTTGACCATGATAGACTAATATAGAGTGGGATAAGTTGATCATGATAGACTAATATAGAGTGGGATAAGTTGACCATGATAGACTAATATAGAGTGGGATAAGTTGACCATGATAGACTAATATAGAGTGGGATAAGTTGACCAAGATAGACTAGTATAGAGTGGGATAAGTTGACCATGATAGACTAATATAGAGTGGGATAAGTTGACCATGATTGACTAATATAGAGCGGGATAAGTTGACCATGATCGACTAATATAGAGTGGGATAAGTTGACCATGATAGACTAATATAGAGTGGGATAAGTTGACCATGATAGACTAATATAGAGTGGGATAAGTTGACCATGATAGACTAATATAGAGTGGGATAAGTTGACCAAGGATCAAGATCATTTCTATTACATGGTGTCACAATATTACTTTTACTTGATGTCAGAGGTACTACTGATTCCATAACTTCTACATGGTGTCACAATATTACTTTTACTTGATGTCAGAGGTACTACTGATTCCATAACTTGTACATGGTGTCACAATATTACTATTACTTGAACTCAGAGGTACTGATTCCATAACTTCTACATGGTGTCACAATATTACTTTTACTTGATGTCAGAGGTACTGATTCCATAACTTCTACATGGTGTCACAATATTACTTTTACTTGATGTCAGAGGTACTGATTCCATAACTTCTACATGGTGTCACAATATTACTTTTGCTTGATGTCAGAAGTACTGATTCCATAACTTCTACATGGTGTCACAATATTACTTTTACTTGATGTCAGAGGTACTGATTCCATAACTTCTACATGGTGTCACAATATTACTATTACTTGAACTCAGATGTACTGATTCCATAACTTCTACATGGTGTCACAATATTACTTTTGCTTGATGTCAGAAGTACTGATTCCATAACTTCTACATGGTGTCACAATATTACTTTTACTTGATGTCAAAGGTACTGATTCCATAACTTCTACATGGTGTCAGAAGTACTGACTCTATAACTTCTACTTGGTTTCAGATGTACTAGCTCCATTACTTCTACATGGTTTCACAAGTACTAGCTCGATAACTTCCTGTTGTCAGAAGTACTAGCTCCATAACTTCTACTTGATGTCAGAAGTACTAGCTCGATAACTTCATGTTGTCAGAAGAAATAGCTCAATAAATTCAACATGGTGTCAGAAGTACTAGCTCCATAACTATTACACCCCTTACTCGTAGTGGTTGACGCTGATCACGTGACGTTTGTTCAGGAGTTGATTAAAACTATTTTTAATAACACATCATTAAGTCTAAACAGTGACATCACCATCTACCGAAGGAAATATACGCTTGTAAGGTTTATAAAATCTACTTATGTAAATTGTATGGTTAGATATTCACAGATGTCTCCAGACAACGTGACTCCGCTGATAGTTATCAACATAATAAACATAAATAAAATTTGATCACTGACGCTTGAGTAATATAAAGTTTAATTTTTTTTACTCTACAATAACTCAGTTTAAATTAAAAGTTGACCTTTACCAGGACGTGAATTGACCATATTTTGACTCGCGATGTTGTCAGTTGACCTTTTAGCAATGACGAATGTGCGCTGTAGGTCGTCTATCCTGGGAATAAAGTCAACAACATACCTGTAAATATATAATTATGTCATAGAATCCTTTTAGTCTTTAATAATATATCAATACTAGGGGTTTTAGGGAGCCTACTGCGCCCACTTGGGCTGCACTTTTTTTGGGGGTAAAAAGCCCAAGTAACTTATCCAAATAATTATAAATCTTCACATCCTCTTTTTACGTCGCTCTCTTTTTCCAAAATTAAATAAAGGTAAAACTATGATGTCATATAATATTTTTTTAGAATCTTTTAGAATTTTTAGAATTTTGCACACCTCCTCATGCGCGCCTTGTATATATACTTAAATTTAAGCTTAAAAAATGACGTCATATCGCTACGGATCCTTCCTTCCAAACTGTGACTTGGGCTATTATATTGTTTATATTTTGCTCAATGAGGTCATTACGAGAAAATTGTTATGGATTAATGTAAAAAGTTGGGTTGAGGGGTTATCTCTGTCTGACATCAATTCTCTGTTTTCATGTCAGAAACCAATGGACACGTTAGTGTTGTCTGTCAGGGGCTGTCCATAAAGTACGTCACGCTCCAGAGGGGGGGAGGGGTGTAAGAAAGTGTGACAGTTTGTGACAGGGGAGGGGGGTCCGGCCATGTGTGACGTCCCGGTGTTTTATATTTAATTTTAATTATTTTGTTAATTAAAAAACATTTTGTTCGAAAGTATGACGTACTTCAGGGGGGAGGGGGGCGGGGGTCTGAGATTTGTGACACTTTGTGACAGGGGGGGAGGGGAGGAGTTTAAAATGTTCAAAAATAGCGTGACGTACTTTATTGACGACCCCTTAGTTTGATTGTTTTGTATTGGCGTAGTTCCAATACGACAATGTTACAGTACGGGCGTGATGGATGGGCATCCAGTGGTCACGCAGTGAACAGTGACTGTAAACAGGGATGGACTGCTGGTAGATGTTAACCAAAAAACAAGTGAAGCCAAATACCAGGTAGAACTCGAATTGCCGATCTTTCGTCTGGTGAAACTGTGGGGTTATCTTTCCCGCTAAAACAGAAGATTGCTTGCGGTGACCACAACTACAGGTCTGTACTCGTCCAAAAGAGAACATTTGTTTTCCTGTACCAGCTATTATAACTTATTGTCAATGAACGCTGATTGGCTATTATCTAATTTCAGTTTGGTTTGACTAAACCGTGCTAGTCCACTTCTGTCCCCGAGGTATAACATCGAGAAGTTTCTCTCACATACTCCGACCTAAAATAGGGGAAGGGTGGGGTTTTACCATGTTTTATTATCTCCATTGTTTTTGTTTTAGGGGCTCACAGAGCAGGAAATTTAACACGAGCCTTAAGGCTCCCGTAATTTTCATCACAGGTGATATGGGATTATCTCAGTCTGTTATCACAGGTGATATGGGTTATCTCAGTCTGTTATCACAGGTGATATGGGTTATCTCTGTCTGTTATCACAGGTGATATGGGTTATCTCTGTCTGTTATCACGGTGATATGGGTTATCTCTGTCTGTTATCACAGGTGATATGGGTTATCATTGTCTGTTATCACGGGTGATATGGGTTATCTCTGTCTGTTATCACGGTGATATCGGGTTATCTCTGTCTGTTATCACTGGTGATATGGGTTATCTCTGTCTGTTATCACAGGTGATATGGGTTATCTCTGTCTGTTATCACAGGTGATATGGGTTATCTCTGTCTGTTATCAATTCCCACTTTCATGTCAGAAACTGATGGATATGTTAGTTTTGTCTGTCATAACTGTCTAATTGTAAGAGTTGTCTGTTTTTAACAGTTATCTGTCTTTAAGTTTTGTCTGTGTGTTACATTTGTTGATGTTAGTGTTTTCTGTCAGTTTGCAAGATATGATGGGCATGTCTGTGTTTAAGATTGTTTCTGGTGTATGTATATAAGTTTGTTCTTATTTTTAAGGTTGTTTTATGTCAGAGATTTCTCATTTTTGTATTCCCTAAATAATAGAGATGTTTGAATTGTCTGTGTGTAAAATGTGTCTGTTTGTTAGTATTGTCTGTCTGTATGTGTAAGATTTGTTTGATTGTGAGTTTTGTCTCTCAGTTTGTTAGAGTTTTCTGATTCTTAGTGTTGTATTTTAGTTTACTAGTGTTGCTTTATGTTATGTTGTTTAGCCAGTAAATTCAACAAGACTTGTGAAAAACTTCCATACAGCATATTTAAATAGAAATGAAATCATTGACACAAGTTTGAACTCACATAAAACATATAAGGGACAATTTACAAATTAAAATATGATCTATTGTAATATATGACGTGCATGAATATGTATTTTCCATGCAAGCCGCACTAAAAAGCACCGCTATAAACTTACTTAATATGAGATTGTAATTGAGACAACTTAAGCGGGCAGTATTAATAAGAAGAACATAATATTATTTTCTTTAACTTCATTTTAATTGCAATCTATAAGTCCTTACGACATAGTATTGATTATTTTGTATTGCCTACACTCTGTATTGCAGGTACATACATATCATGTATATATATTTTTTTATTTGAAGAAAAAATACATTTTTAGAAAAATAGTTTCCTAAAATTAAGATTTCTATAAATATAATGCATTTACCATCATGTATTGCTTTGCCTGATTAAAGAAAGGCAAATTATATTTACAAAATCCAGGAATTTTGTTTATCTAAGTGGCAAACCACATGCATTCGATCCCTTTAATAAGGGATAACCGTCGAAAGGGGGTGGCCTCTAAGGGGTTCGGCGGATGAGTAAGGTCGTGGGGCACGGACCTGACCGCGACTCGGCGACCTGAAACCAACAACTCCCGGCAGGCAATGCCAAAGTCCGATATGTTAGGTGTTAGGTGCTAGTCACATATGATTACAGTCGTTTGGAAACTTCTGAGGTAAAAGAAATCTTAACTAATCAATAGACCAGTGTTGGTTGCTTAAGTCACATGTGTCTGACATTTGAATTGGAAACCGTCTTAGAAATTCCAATTTGAACAGAATTTTTTGCTAATTTACCCCCCTTAATAAAATAACTGTTCCATTTAAAAACAAAATAATGTCATTGTTTAGTTATATAAAGCGTAAAGAGAAAGAAGCATATTTTTCTGTTTTGTGTGTGTGTGTATGAGCGTGTGTGTGTTAGTGTGTATGTTGTGTGTGTGTGTGTGTGTGTTCGTTTGATTTTGTGGATGTCGTAATGATTGTTCTAGCCAACGACAAAGTTATGAAGATATTATTATTATTTTATTGTTTAGTTTATCCTAGCAATGTTAAATATAATTAATTTTTGTAACCCCTATTTTTTGTCATAACTTTTTCGTTAAAATAAATGTCGAAATTCAAGATGACGACATTGGGAAAAACATAAACTATTTATAGCTGGAAATACCCTAGGTTTAAGGGGAGATGTTAAATACAAACATTGGAGTTTTAAAAACTCTTTTAAATTCTACCTAAATATTACTCAAAGCTGTCACTGCAATCTACCTTGTATCATTTTAATACGTTGATCATGGCGATAAAGGTTAAAAAACTGTGAGATATAGTTGAATTTTATTTCGTTATATTAAAACATCAGTGTATAGATTTACTAATTTATAACGAGGAGATTTTTTTTTAAAAAGCCATACCGACTTAATTTCGTTTACTTTAGATTTGTAGAAGGAAAAGAAGTGCTTTAAAAAAATAAATCAGTTTTATATTCTATGTAATGTTCAAGTTTATTTTTTCAAATACAGAGCTTGAAAGACAGAGAGGGATAGAGACAGAGAGAAAGAGAGAGAGAGAGAGAGAAAGATATATATATATATATATATATATAGATATATATATATATATATATATAGAGAGAGAGAGAGAGAGATTAGAAACAAGATAGTGAGAGGGACAGCTTTTGGTTCCATGACAGAACGGCAAAAGTCCAAACAACAAGAGACAAAACGACAACCGCCAAAACGACAAAGTGACAAAAAGACATGGAGACAAAACGACAAGGTGACAAAACGAAAACAGTAGGGCTGTTGTCGATTAATTTAAATGTAATCGTTAACTTTTCAGAAATTAATCGATAATTTCGATTAAAGCTAAAAATAGAAATTTATGACGTCATTAACCTTAAAATTTCTCACGGACATTGAAAATTAATAATATTTTGAACAAAATTTTATGACAATGTGTTGATACTTGATCGGATGTTTGTGCTGAATGTGGTACGTCAGCGATGTGTTTGATCCTTTATAAGAGAATTGTTTATGGCAGTAAACACAGTAAACTTTTTCACCATCTTCGACTTTGCCATCCGCAGTTAGCTCAAAAACAACATTTTTGCTCAACTTTCTAGTTATATGTCTAAATTTAACTGCGCTGATGCTGTCAGCCATTTTTTTAGCTGACGTCATCCGGTCCACATAAGGCGCCGTCTATAAAGTACGTCACGCTATTTTTGACCATTTTTACCCTCCCTCCCCCTGTCACAAACGGTCACACATCTCGGAACCCCCCCCCCTAAAGTACGTCGCTTTTTCGAACAAAAACTAGTTTTTTTAAAAACAAAATAATCAAAATTTAACATAAAACAGCGTGACGTCACACATTGGCGAACCTACCTCCCACCTGTCACAAACTGTCACACTTTCTTACACCCCCTCCCTCCCTCTAGAGCGTGACGTACTTTATGGACTAAGGTAATAAAATAAATTATAATATTATGCGGGAGAAGTTTGTACGTAACAAAAAGATATAAATTATTATTTATAATTAATAATTAATTATTTATTAATATTTTTTTTTAAATATTATAAATATTTTCTTTAATTTTAATCGAATTTTTATCGATTAAAATAATTTTAATCGATAAAAAATTTTAACGATTAATCGAGAAATTAATCGTCAATTTCCGCAGCCCTAGAAAACAGACAAAACAACATGTTACAAAACGACATGGTGACAGAAAGACATGGAGACAAAACGACAAGGTGATATTAGGACTCTGTGTCGACACCACATGTTGACAAAATGACAAAAGACAAGGTCATGAAGTTTGTAATAATGTATGTATGAAATAAACAACGCTATTATATTTTAATGTTCGGTTAAAAAACATTTTTTTTAGACATCGCTTTACAAGTTGCCTTTAATTTTCAATATTTCCTAACTAAGAAAAATACAGATCTTAAAAATTTTTGAACCGAAAACGTTACATGCGTCTACATATTGATATAAGATGGAAGAAAGACAATAGTAGATAGCTATCATTGTCCGCGTTTTAAATTAAAGATGACAGGGCTTTAGTTATGATTCCTACGTAAGTGGACTGCCATTTGATCAAATTAACTGTTCTTTATGAACATAGCAATATGTATAATACACGTATTTAGAGTTGAGTAAAAAATATTGAAATTACAGCCAGCATGGATCTCATGTACTGCTCTATTATGTTAGATGCAAATAAAATGAACGCGTATTATGAAGATAAATACAAAAAAATCTTGTTTATTACTATTTTATAAAAGCAGAATAAAGCTCACTATATATATATATGTATATATATATATATATATATATATATATATATATTGGTATATTATGGCATTTGTCCGTCCTCATGGGACGATGGCGCCTACTCCTACTCCTCTGCCCCCCTTGCCCTTTCTCCTGACCCTTCTCTCTTCACTCAAAGCTATGAGGGATGCTTCCGTGACATGAATGCCCTCACGCATTTTTGCCCACCAGGAGGTGCGCTCCTCGGCAATGGTCTCCCACGTTTTAGGGTCTATATGTGCAAATGACATGTCTTTCTTGCAGACGTCATTGAAGCGTAAGCAGGGGCGACCTCTTTTTCTCATGCCGGTTGCCAGCTCACCGTAAAGCAAGGCTCTAGGAATGCGCTCCGAGCTCATCCTGCGGACATGACCTAACCACCGCAGGCGCCTCTCACTCAGAATTGAGTGCATACTCAGCATATGGCTTCTTCTGAGTACCTCGACATTTATTGTGATCTTGTCCCACCACTTGATGTGAGGAATCATGCGGAAGCATCGTAAGTGTAAGCTGCTGAGCTGCTTTGTTTGCTTGGCGTAGGTTGTCCAGCATTCGCCACCATAGAGGAGTGTGCTGAGCACGTAGGCCGGGTACACAGTGATTTTCGTCCTATCTGTGAGCTGCGCATTGTTCCACACTCTTTGATTCAGCCTAGCCATCAAAGATGTGGCCTTGCCGATTCTGGTTCCTATTTCCTTATCCAGGGAGAGTGTGCTTGTGATGTTACTTCCAAGGTAAGTGAAATCCTCGACGACATCCAAGGTGTTTCCCTCAATGGAGATTGCTGGAAGGCGGTCAGTGCCTTGTCTCATAATATTGGTCTTTTTTAGGCTAATTGCTAAACCAAAATCCTTGCATGCCTCTGAGAACTTATCGACCAACTGTTGGAGTCATGCCTCTGTATTTGAGGTAAGCGCTGCGTCATCCGCGAAGAGCAACTCTCTGATTAATACATTATCCAATTTGCTATTCGCACGGAGCCGGCTGATATTATATAGGTATCCATCCGTCCTGGTATGAATGTTCACACCCTCGGAGCAGACCTCGAAAGCATGTCGCAATAGCATCGATAAAAAGATACCAAAGAGTGTTGGAGCCAGTACACAGCCCTGTTTGACTCCGCTACAAACTGGAAAAGGTTCTGAGGTGGCACCATCGAAGAGCACTGTGTGGAAGGACATATGGCCTAAAGTAAGATTGGTAAAAAAGAAACAATTTTATTTCATATTAATTATAACAGTACCGGTACTTTGTGGTGCATCGCTAAAGTGAAAAGCAATAACATATTTTTAAATCATTTAAGAACATAAAACTGTGACATTTACCTTTATTTTCTACATATTATATATTTTCAGTTGCATCAGTACTTTTTCAATTAGGTGATTACTATTCAGTTAGATGAGAAGTATTTCAGCTAGGTCAGTCCTGTTTCAGATAAGTAAATATTGTTTCATTTAGGTGTGAAATGTTTAAATTAGGTTAGAACTGTTTCAGTTAGGTGAAATCGGTTTCAGTTAGTTACGTATTGTTTCAGCTAGGTTAGATTTGCTTAAAGGTATTAGTTTACTTTTTCTGTTAGACTAGCAATATTTCACTTAGATGGACACACAATATTTAATTGAAGTATGTAATCCTATACGTGGGTTTCTATAAACTTTTGAGCAATTACTGCAATCGGTAGGTGTACTAACCACGATGCCACGGTAAGTGCACATTTTCGGAACACGGACCCCAAATGGTTGTACATGTTATTTAAAAAGTGATATTAACCTTAGCAGGAGTGTATTTGTTAGGTACTACCCCCATCCTCCCTCCCCGATTGTCATGAATGGGTAGAGATTTATCCAGTGATTTATGGCTGTGCCCCACCCCTCCTTATTCACTCCACAGTCTGTCTCCGTTGGTCGGTTTACATCTCTGATATTGTTTTGGTTTAGCGACATGGTACATATATTTTCTAGAAAGT
Organism: Ampullaceana balthica; assembly: GCA_944989445.1. Lineage (NCBI taxonomy): Eukaryota > Metazoa > Mollusca > Gastropoda > Lymnaeidae > Ampullaceana > Ampullaceana balthica. The sequence continues at coordinate 11,654 of CALYLW010002841.1, read as the reverse complement.
TCTGGACCTTATTAGTTACGAGAGAGGTTGTTGTCGTAGAAGTTAAACCCAGAACTTTCCAAACGATTTAGTATATAAGGAAGGGAAGTAGAATTAGAGAACAGAGCAATTTCCCCCAACGCCTGCGAAGAGACGGAACTACTATTGTCTTTGTTATTGTTACCTACAATTGAACTATTGTAAACGCAAACGCTATCGACTATTGTGGGTGTTTTTGTCTTTTAAATATTGTCTTATGTTATTATTAGGTATTGTTATATTTAGTTCATTGTTAACTAGGGCTGTTAATGATTAATTTAAATTTAACCATTAATTTTTTTTAAAAATTAACGATTAATTAATCGTTTATTTCGATTAAAGCCAAAAATTAAATATTATGATGTCATAAGTAACACTTATTAAACTTTCTTTTTGAAAATCTAAATAAAACTGGAATGTCTCTTTTATATGTCATCTTTTAACCAACTACGTAAAACAACACGTGTGTCGACATTATTAGGTTCAAGTGATGAGCGAATCTAATTGAATATAACCAGCCGAGCTGAACAATCATTCACATGGAACTGAGGTAACTTGTATGCACAAAACGGTCTTGGCAAGGAATGACATTATCGGATATCGGTGTTCATTAAGTTTCCACTATTGTATAGGGTAAATGGATTCAGTAACATTCATCTCCATTTTGTAATGCAGTAATTCATCAGAAGAGCTGTCGCTATTTTCTGTCTCTGAGTCAGACTCTATTACTGCCATTACCTTAATACGCTTTTCATATGGTTTGTTAAGTATGTGAAGTGTTAGAAACAAGATAGGCAAACGTTATCAACATTTTGAATATTCCTGTCAGTCAATAGTTTAAAACCAAAATTTTCGTCTAATCGTCAGGAAATTTATTATTTATCTGCTGCTATTTTGTTTTATTTTTTTAATTTTTTTTTCACTTGTTGACTTACAATAATTTGTAAGGGATGTGTCGATTAAACGTTAAATATAATTTAATCTATAAAAATTTCCGCAGCCGTATTGTTAACACATTATTAGTATTTATTCCTAACCACAGGCATCGTGTGGTTACCTTTTATTTGTTTCATTGTATTATTAAATTAAGAATTGAAAAGTCAGTTACTTGGTTAAATATGTCTTTTTGTGTTACGCTCCGTGTTAACAGTCGTTTAATCAATTACTCTATATAAACTTTACAGTTACTTATAGAGAGTCAATATCACTTGCGGACGTAACAGTATTCAACATCTTTCCAAAGTTGCATCGCTATAAGATGATTAGTGTAGCAATGCATCAAGACAAACATACACACATTCATTTTACTTTCTCATATACAGAGTATTAGGGGACGTATTGTGATATTGTCGAAAATTGAAATTGAGATAATTTAATTATCATCACTGTATACACCTTTCTGACTATGAAACTAAAAGTTAAGCAAGCTTGTCTTTGTGTGTGTGTTTGTGTGTTTCAGTGTGTGTGTATGAGTGTGTGTGCGTTTTTGTGTATGTGTTTCAGTGGATTTATCACTTTGTGTGTGTGTGTGGAAATTATCGCGTGAGTATTATTTAGTTGAATAAAATTTCATATATATGTATTTGTTCATATAAATTATTATATAATATATACCAACTTTCATAATGCACGTGATATTATAAAAAATACATTTAATTTTAAATATATCAAAAATATTCATTATATTTGTTAACTTAATTATGTCATTGTTGCTAAAAACTGCGTTACGACATATAACAAGGATATTTTACTGTAATTTTTTCACTTTCAACTTCTTGATGTTACATTTAAACATTGACAGAGACGAAAATAATTCAGTTATACAGTATATAAAGTAAACATGTAAGATAATGGAATGAATGCCATGTGAATTGAAGTTTGAGAATGAATTGGACGATAATTGGCATGGTGGGATACAAAGATATGTTACAAAAGCAACACTAAAAATTATGGATTCAGCCGATTTCTATATGAAATTAAACGATCCAATATTTAAGGATACACATCTTGCGGAGTCAATTTTACCATTTTATAATTCTGTATAAAACATTATATGTATAACGATAGGATCTATAGCTATAAGATTGAGTCTTATCTGTTTTTTTTAAAATTTTATATAGAAGTTTAATGCAAGACTCTTCCATGTTAAATGTTTACTTTAAATTAAATCTGTATTCGCCAATAACGGAAGTGTGGTCGATGGATCCTGCTACGATTTTTTTAATAGAAAATTTGATGTGTAAAACGACCTTAAGACAGCAATGTGTTTAAAAGAGTATAGCGAATTCCGCAGTTAATTAGAGTACTGGACAGTCTAGTCTTTCCTAGAGCGTAGGACCTTCAAGTATTTATTCAAGTTTAGGACTAACTAGTTTGTATTTGAAATTAGGTCACCTATGCATGCTAGAGTTTTCTCATTGTGATTGTGGTCTATCAGTTTGTGTTTTGTAAGATAATAAGAGTTGTTTTGCCAGTAAATTCTATCAGTTATAAGAAACAAAAAACTGTTCAGCATATTTTAATGTAAACATAGTTATTGACCCACGTTTGAACTCACATTACATAAAAGGGAAAATTTACAAATTGAAAGTTTTTCTCTTCTCATTTCTGACGTACAATTAAATTATGATTTACATGAACGCCGCACTAAAAAGCACCACCATCAAACTACTTAATATGATGTTGTTATTTAAACAACTGAAGCAGCTATGTTATTTAGAAGATCATAATATTATTAATATTATTTTGTTTAACTTCGGTTATTTTGCAATCTAAGAGTGTATGGGACACAGTAATATTTATTTGTATTCCTTACACTTTGAATTTCATGTAACTAAATATTATGTATATGAATATTTAGTTCTATGGAAACATACATTTTTTAGAATTCTTGTTAATTTAAAATTAAGGAAACTATAAATTTAATACATTTACCGTCATTGTTTACTTTGCCCAATTCATGTAATTACGAACACACGGTTATATAGAAGACTATATCTATCCAAGTGGCACGTCACTTGACTTCGATCTCTTTAATAAGGGATAACCTTTCAATGAAATGCTAGGAGTCTCCTACCACCATTATAGTTATAGAATGAGTTCGATAATAAAAATAACTTGTCACTTGTTCATTTCGTTCGTTATAAATATATTTATATAAATGAAAACTATATTTCTGTCTGTTTTTCCTTTATTGCTAGTACAGTTATTGATTCTGCAACGATCCACAGGATTGTAGTGACCACATGCGCAGTTTAAAAAAAAGTGTGTGGGGGGGGGGATAACTTTAAAAAGGCGTTCATAGAAAATTTGATTTATGTATTTCGAGCAGCTGTAAAACCTCCCAGACTTCAAGACCATTTGACTAAAATTCATGGTGAAAAAAAAATAACAACTAGCTTTGACAAAAATCTTTTCAACCGCAGCCATGTAAGATGGCGATTGCTTCTTGGCTTTATAAAATATTTAGTTAATGATTTCCAAATCAGATAAAGCCCTTGCTAATGATTGAGATCTAATTATACCAACTATAATTGAAACACTACGTACTGTGCTACACAAGCCAGCATCTGATATTATCAAGAAAATTTCCTTGAGTGGCAATACAGTGCAGAGAAGAACATTTGAGAATTAATGAAATGGCTCAAGATGTTGGAGATTTATTTAGTGTGTATTTAATGTCATCTCTATTTTCTACTTAACACTATCGTTCTAGTTATGTGCCATGGAAACAATATCTTTCTATTTTCATCATATATCTGTAGCAGTCGTGAGAAAAATGTGTTACGATATTCAATGGTATTTTGGCAATAAAAATTCATTCATTAACGGTAATACACATATGTATATATATATATATATATATATATATATATATATATATATATATATATATATATATATATATACTTTTATTAGTTTATTTACGAATGTGTAAATAAATATTAAATGCTAATGTATTACCCGTCAAAAATGACGGACGTTTTCAAAATGGATATATTTCAGTTTTTGTAATTGTCACTTTTGCCTGAAAGCCGCATAGTAAATAATCAGAAAATGTAGAGATCAAGAGAGAAAAATTAAATCTCTTTTCCATATTGAACAATTGTATGCGTACGTTTGAAAATAGCGTTTTTTCTGTTTTGCAGTATTTTTTTTTAGCGCTATTTTTTTAGCGGTCCACTTTCTAAAATCTAGCGTTACGAACGTACATAGTGGAGTATATATTTTGATTATATATACGAATATATGTGCTATGAGAAAACCTCCAAGCTTAGGCTTCGCGTTATATAAGTTTGCATGAGTAATAATGATATAATCAGGATAATAGTGTTCGTTCGTCCGTCGATACGACGAGGACCACTCTAGTCATCCGAGGGTTTTCTGTGCGTGCGCAGATGGCTGATTAGGCCGATCCTTGCACGGCAGGTTCGGGAACAGAAGGGACAGGGGACGAGTGCGACATCTCCTGGAGGGTTGACAGCATGGGCCTTTCGGGCTTGCCTCTTCTTTTCTGCGGCGGTGATCCGGTTTTCCTCGCATGACCTGGCACCTTCGTGGATGGAAGAGCGCCAGGTGGATCGGTCCATTGCAGCTCGTTCCCACGTGTCTGGATTGATGGCAAACGCTTTCATTAAGGCTTACAGTGTGTCTTTGAAGCGTTTCTTTTGCCCACCGTGGGACCGCTGGCCATACTGGAGCTCACCTTAGAAGATTCTCTTTGGCAGTCTCTCGTCTGGCATTCGGACAACGTGCCCTGCCCAGCGAAGCTGGGACTGCATCAGGAGGGTGAAGATGCTGGGGAGACCTGCCTTGGTCAGTACCACTGTCTGGAATTTTGTTCTGCCACTTTATGCCGATACTCTTCCTGAGGCTTGTTATATGAAAGTGGTTAAGCTTTCTTGCATGGCGCTGATAAACAGTCCAAGTTTCACAAGCATATAGCAGTGTGGGGAGCACCGCTGCCCTGTACACTTTCAGCTTGGTCTGGATGGTAATGCCTCTTCTGTTCCAGACATTAGGGTACAACCTGCCGAAAGTGGAGCTGGCTCTGGCAATTCTCACGTTCACTTCGTCATCGATGGTGACATTTTGAGACAGTGTGCTGCCTAGGTATGTGAACCGGTGCACTGTGTTGAGTCTCTGGCCGTTGACAGTGATGTGGGGCTCTACGTAGGGCCTTCCAGGCGCTGGCTGATGGAGGACCTCAGTCTTCTTAGTGTTGATTGAGAGACCAAAGTTTGTGCAGGCACTGGAGAACAGGTTCACACTGCGTTGCATGTCGGCTTCTGAGACAGCGTTGAGGGCACAGTCATCAGCGAACAGCAGGTCTCTGATGATGTCTGTCATAACCTTGGTTTTTGCCTGGAGCCTCCGAAGGTTGAACAGCTTGCCATCTGTGCGGTATTTCAGGTTTACACCAACATCCTCGTCTCTGAAGGCCTCTGTCAGCATGGCGGAAAACATGAGGCTAAACAGTGTTGGTGCCAGGACGCAGCCCTGATTGACCCCGTTTGTGACTGGGAAAGGATCAGAAAACTCCCCGCTGTCCTGGAATCTGGCCTGCATGCCCTCATGGAATTGTTGCACCAAGACGATGAATTTCCTTGGGCAACCGTACTTGGCCATGATCTTCCACAGACCCTCTCTGCCAACAGTGTCAAAAGCCTTGGTCAGGTCGACGTAGGTGGAGAACAGGTCAGAGTTCTGCTCCTGACATTTCTCCAGCAGCTGCCTGGCAGCGAACACCATGTCGATGGTTCCTCGCTCTTTTCGGAATCCACACTGACTTTCAGGCAGGAGTCCTTGGTCAAGGTGCACTGTGTAGCGGTTGAGCAGGATAATAGTAAATGCATAGTGAATCACACACAGCATAAGGTGATACTACAGCAAAGAAGTTTGAAGTTCGAAGTATTAACAAATATTGCTGATGAGTCAGCCGGACGTTAACTTGCGGCATTGAATAGTGCGCACCAATTATGAGTGCACCAATAATACAGTGCCTTAAAAATAAATTATGTGACTGTAATGTGATCCACATCAAGCACATCTGTGATTTGAAGCAGTTTAAGCTTCATTGATTATGACTTGTCAGTGTATTCGCCCCTTTGTCCATTCATTATTACCACAACATTACCAAAGCATGTAAAAAATAAAATGTAATTTTTACACATGTTAATAACAAAGAACTATTCATTTTGCATGAAATGTAGTAAGTAAAGTTTGTCACAGGATAACAGAAAAGATTAAAATATCAACTGTCAATCATATTTACAATTTAATATAAACGTGTTAGTAATTCACATATAACGTTTTTATTATTGTCAAGTCAGCACCTTTTCAAGATCTATTATGACTTGTCAGTTTATGCGCCCATTGGTCCATACATTATTAACTTTAAATCATCAAAAACATGTAAATGAAAAATTGTATATATTTACAAATATGAAAAACAATGAACTATTTATTTTGCATGAAACCTTTGAAGTAAAGTTAATCACTGGATGAAAAATGCTATTGCATTGTCTTCAGGCAATCGTATATAAAATTTAATATGCACCATTCACAAATTAAAAGCTCAAATAATGACGTCGCGTCACAATATTTTATGTCTAGAAACACATTTTTTAAATCTTGAACGCAACATTTTTACTCCTATATTATCATTTTTTTTTATCGGGAGTTACCTCACAAAGCGTCACCAACAGACATTGACAATTATAATAAATATTATGAAATTTCCAGTTTTAGACCATTATAACTTTAATCGTCTACGTATTATCACTAGAATGTGTATAATAGAAATAATTAAATATTTAAAAAATCTTTTTTTTAAAAAGGACACGCTTTTAAACATAATCACTACTTTTAGTTATGTCTCATATATAAGGGATGTATAGTCAAAAACTTCGTTTTTACAGCTATTTTTTAAAACTTATAATAAAAACTATTTACAATTCACGTCTGACGACCACACATCTTTTTTTACACGCTTTTATTTAAGTCATAATGTTTGTATGTTGTATCCATCCTTCAAATCTTGTAACTTAAAATTAAACCACTCCTGATAGTCCTAGATAAAATGCATTGTCATCCAAGATCTATCTGTGATAAACTTTTTAGATCTTTAGGACCATCAGAAGTCAGAAGTGGTATAATTTTACGTTTCAAGTTTTGAAGGAAGGATGGATGGATGGATGGATGGATACAACATACAAACATTGTGACTTAAATAAAAGTGTGTAATAAGTAAAATGTAAAAAAATCTTTTTTTTAAAAAGGACGCGCTTTTATTTACAAACATTTACAGACTGAAACGCGCTGATCTCCCCTGCCCTTGATGTAAACACGGGAATTCGGTAAACCAGGGCTGGAGTGAAACCAGTGAGGCGTGGAGGTCAACTCTAGCTGACGACTATACATTCTAAATAGTGATAAATAGAGATAAACTAAAAATTGATTAATTTAATTACGGTACATTCGATCGATCTGAAATTTTGATACAATGCATTGTCATCCAAGATCTATATGTGGTAAAATTTTGAGATCTCTAGGACTATCAGAAGTGGTTTAATTTTACGTTACAAGATTTGAAGGAAGGATACAACATACAAACATTGTGACTTAAATAAAAGCGTGTAAAAAGTACAATACAACACTTGCATTCAACAGTAAAGTCTTGTATAGTGAACATCCTGAGTGTAAGGCATGCAGTACGTCAGTCTCTTCAGGTATGGGTCACATGATGCTCCTCATGTGTAGTCGGTGACGCTGGTCACGTGACATGTGTTCATGACTTAATTAAAACTATTTTTCAAAACACAGCATTAAGTCCAAACAGTGACAACAAAATCTACCGAAGTAGATGCAAGCTTGTAAGGTTTTTAAAATCTACTTATGTAAATTGTACGGCTAGATATTTCGAGGATGTCCCCAGACAACGGGACTCCGCTGATATTTATCAACATAATAAACAGTGATAGAAATTTAATGTCAACGTTTGAATCATATAAAGCATTATTACATACATGTACTATAAAGCATTTTTAATTACAAGGTGACCCTACACAATGACGTGAATTGTATTGTAGACTCGCGATGCTGTGAGTTGATCTTTAAACAATGATGAATGTGCGCTGTGAGTGATCTAGCTCTGGGCACTAAGTCAACAACTTAATTTTAAATATATAAATATGTCATACAATCTTCTTAGTCTTTAATAAAATATCAACATATTTTGCTCAATGACGGCATTACTAGACAATTGTTTTTGCTTAATGTAAAAAAAAATGGGGTAAAAGGGGTTATCTTAGACTGTTATCAATTCTCAGTTTATGTCATAAACCAAGGGATAATTTAGTATTTTCTGTCTGTAAAAAGAAGCCAGTTACCATCCATGGAGCGTCCTCAAAAGTCTCCAAAAGTTTCATGGCGATCTGATGAATGGTGTAGTCAGCTATAAAGGACATACATACATACATACATACATACATACATACATACATACATACATACATGCATACATACATACATACATACATACATACATACATACATACATACATACATACATACATACATACATACATACATACATACATACATACATACATACATACATACATACAAACGTACATACTTTCATTTATATATATATATAGATTAGCAAAAACCCATTCAGGATATTTAAGTGAAAACTGAAATCTTAGATCCAAGTTTGAACTCACATATACAAATCATGAAAAATTAACACATTAAAATACTATCTATTGTCATATTTGACGTGCATCAGAGTGTATTTGCCATGAAGGACGCACTAAAAAGCACCGCTATCGACCTACTTACTATGATGTAATTGACACAACTTTAAGCGGCAAGATTAAAGAGAATATTATAATATCATTTCATCTAACTTCGATTAAATTGCAATCTACAAGTCTATGTGACATTGTATTATCTGTTTGAATTGCTTACACTTTGTATTGCATGAAACTTAATATTATTTATAGAAATGTATCATTGAAAGTAAATTCAATTTTTAATATCCTAGTTATTTCAAATTAAGAAACCTATAAGTTTATTACATTCACCGGTTGGATTTTTTTAATAGTAGATAGATCTGAATGGAAAGTGCTATGTTAAACATTATTTTAACCAATTGGCACACCACTTGACTTCGATCTCTTTAAAAAGGGATATTATTTCAATGAATTGTTAGGAGTCTCCTACCCCCAGAGTAGCATGACTTAGATCAGGGGTGGGCAAACTTTTTATACGGAGGGCCGCAGTGAATATTTTATTGTTATAGGCGGGCCGCATATATATTTTTTTCAACTTTAAATACAATTTAAAATATAAATTAATGATTATAACCATGTACTTGTAAGTTTATTTCACATTTACACTCTAATACACATGTACATTACATTTTAAAATAAGAACAAAAATAGTTTCTAATTTGATAATAAGATTTTACTATACATTATTTTTCAAAAAAAAAGTGTATTGTTTCCGGTCATAATAACTATGAAGAAATAGGAACGTAATTCACATACAAGCTGACCATAGAGTACAATTATAATTAATGAGAAGTATGTAACAGGTCACAATTTTGACTAATGTTTTTGAACTGTGGAACCAGTTTACTGGTTGTGATTCGCATGACTGCATTCAAATTGCAGTCAGTAAACATCGATCTGTTCTTAGACTTGTTTATTTTCATGCAAGAAAAATCTTGCTCACAGATGTAAGTTGACCCACCAATAACTTACAAAAGTTTGGCAGCAAAGATTTTAAGTGTGTAAATGCATAAAACTCCAGCAGAAGAACTGACTTGAACTTCTCCTTCAGGTCATAATCTGCTTGTAGGTCAAACAGCTCTAACAGTGTATCCTCTGGGTCTGAAAAAACTTCTACACTAAACGGCAAAATGAGGATATTGAAGAGTAGTTCCAGGTTCTTGAAGTCTTGTAATATTCTTTCAAATTCCACAGGAAAGGCATCAATCTGAGCCCTGTACTTGTCAGCGGTTACACCAGAAATTATTTTGTTTCTGCAAAGGAAAATGGCAAAACCTATTTTTCGCCTGCTTGCCTGGAGAACAAGGAAAGCCTTGCCTGAAATGATTTAACATGCACATAAATTTTATGTGCAAAAAAGCTATTGCCCTGAAGTTTGACTTTCAGTTCATTCAACTTCCATAATCTCAATAGCAAACATGAAGTCTGACTTCCATTCTTCATTAACAATGTTAGTAATAAACTCACAAACAAAACCCTTGATCTCCAAGAACATAACTATTTCTTCCTTGAGATCCCACACTCGACTCAATATCTTGCCCAGTTTCAGCCAGCGGACACTGCTGTGGTAGATAATATCATAATATTCAGTTTCCAAATCAGAGCTTTGAACTGCCTGTGGTTAACAGCCCTGGATCTTATGAGGTTTATCACACTCACAGCTGGGTCAATAACATGCTTGATATTCAACACAGCTCTACACAGACTTACCTGAGAGATGATACTGTGGGGTTGTAAGAGGGTATTGTCAGGATGTTCTTCTTTAATTTTAATTTTTATCAACTTCACAAGACCTACGTTTCTTTCCAGTCAAAGCACGCACTCCATCGGTTGTTACACTTGCTATCTTGTTCCACTTCAACCCAGTTCTTTCAACAGTGTTCTCAACATCATTGAATGTGTATTTGAGTTGCCCAACACTAATTTATTTATTCGATAAGCTGAAAACGAGTGTTTTTCCCCGTATAAACACCAACAATTGTGCTGTGTCCTGTACATCGGTACTTTCGTCCAAGTCCAACGCAAGAGAGTACAACAAAAAGTCTTTGCTTGCATCTCGAAGTTGATGCATAAAACTGTCACTAATTTTTTCAACATGCTTAACTACAGTTCTCCTTGATAAAGAAATATAACCAATTTTGGTTTTCTGTTCTGAACACATAATGCTTGTTGCATCTGACAAGCATTCGTTGATGAACCCGCTGTCAGAGAAAGGTTTGTTCCGTTTTACAATTTAATGGGACAGAATCAAATTGGCATCGGTTGTAGCATGTGTATTAAAGACTGTTTAGTTAAAACAGTTTGCTGCTTCTTCAAATTATGAACCAACTCCTGGCAATTCATTTTTCTCTCTTCTTTCGTTAAATTGTTTGCCCGAAATCCAAATGTTTTATTTAGTGGTGCTTTTTTAAGTTGTACTCATTAAAGACGCTCACACACTCACGGCACAGCAAGCAGACTGCTTTGCTACCAACGCTCATGAAGCAATATTTAGCAGTCCATTCGTCATTAAAAACACTACATTCGTTCAAAATCTTTTTTTTTGGACGCACTCGTGGTTAACTCAAAGTCTATTCGCTTTTTATATACAATTTTTACAAAACCATCAATATGTAAATCGTAAACAATTGCAACTTCCGAGCTGAAATTCAGTTTGAAATAAGTATGCTAATAATTAACGATTAATAATCACTAATAAATTCGAGAGACATTAAACATCATTGATTCGAATCAAATACTCAGAATTGAATTTATAAATATATCAAACATTCAAACAAAGAAAATTAACATCGACATAAGATCACAAAATGTACATGCCTACGGGCCGCATAATATGCT